>JANHGB010019249.1:0-41336 GCA_026283785.1 Coracopsis vasa
CCTACCCTCAAGCATATTAACACTCCTAGACAACTTGGTGTCATTGGCAAACTTACTGAGGGTTTCCTTGTCCAGATCATTGATAAAGACATTATACTTAAACAGAAGTAGCCCCAATACTGAGCCCTGGGGAATGCCACTTGTGACCAATGCCAACTGGATTTAACTCCATTCACCACCACACTTTGGGTTTGGCCATCCAGCCAGTTTTTTACCCAGCAGAGTACACCCACCCAAGCCAGCTTCTCCAGGAGAATGTTGTGGGAGACAGTGTCAAAGGGTTTACTAAGGTCCAGGTAAACAATATCCAGAGCCGTTCCCCATCAACTAAGCAGGTCACCTTGTCATAGAGGTGATCAGTTTAGTCAAGCAGAACCTGCCTTTCATAAACCTATGCTGACTGGGCCTGATCACCAGGTTGTCCTGTATGTGCCTTATGATGGCACTCAAGAGGATCTGCTCCATAACCTCCCACAGCTCTGAGGTCAGGCTGACAGGTTGGATCCTCCTTCTGGCCCTTCTTGTAGATGGGTGTCACATTTGGTAACCTCCATCCAACTGGGACCACTGAGAGTGGCTCAGTGAGCACTTCTGCCAGCTCCCTCAGTACCCCTGGGTGGATACCACCCTGCCCCATAGACTTGTGTGTGTCTAAGTGGTATAGCAAGTCACTGACTATTTCCTCTTGGATTATGGGGGCTTTATTCTGCTTCCAATCTCTGTCTTAGAGCTCAGGGGACCTGGTACCTGGAGAGCAACTGGCCTTACTATTCAATACTGGGGCAAAGAAGGCATACTTATGTATTTATAGAAATATTTCTCTCACTGAGAACTGCTGTCTTAATGATACAGACCTGTGACTTCCGGCAGAGTCCTGAACCTCACATAGATTAGGCTGAAAATATTCACATGCTGTTTGAAATTTGGGAAACCTGACTGTCTCAAAATTAGGGTAAGTTCTGCTAGTAAAAAATACCATAGAAAATAGTTTGCATGCTGCTCTGCTTGTTTTATTTAATGCAGCATTAAAAAGGGTTTTAAAAGCTTGCAAAGGGACAGGACTTTTTTATATCGACAGTCTCTTGTCTAAATAGGAGTTGTGCAACCAGACATCAATTTTTGGTTTACATAATTATTTTTTCACTATTTAATTTTAATAATTTAATTCATTATTTTTTCCACTGATTTAATTAACTCATTTTTTAATGAGTAAAGTTATTAAGTAAGTTAACATGGCTAATGAAACTTGGTCTGATAACACTCCTATCAAGGAAACAAAATTCTGTGCGTCAAAGAAAGTTTAGGCATTTATTAGAAGCCTGTAATCATCATGGCTCCTTGCCCATAGGAGCGCCACGAATTCGTGATATACTATTATAAAATCACAAATCAAATCTCTCCTTGCTTTATATCACAGTGCACAATCCCTTGTATAAATGCTGAGTAAACACCAAATTTACACTGTTTACTTGCTGCATTACCTTAGACGTCAGAAAAGGCTTTGGTTAATTAAAACATTTCTAAAAATAAGTTATAGGGGATCACCTTTCTGTTTGAAATCCACTGCACTTTGGTGCAGTCATATGATTCTTTTTCCGTATTATTCATCCCATCCAACACACTCCCCCATCCCACTCTGTGTAAAATATCTTTTAAACTAAATCACAGTTCCCAGAAATGTACTTGAAAGTCTCCTGAAGCATTTCTTTTAGGAGAGAAAACTGTATCTTACCAAATTTCATCAGCATAGCACTGCTTGTAATTATGCAAGTCTAAATGAACTCTTGAAAGAAAGTTGTAGCCTACTTATTGTGGCAATCTGAAAGTTCGAGTGTTAAAAGGTACTTCTTACTATGAACTGATCACAGAAATTATTGGAAATTAAACTGCTTTACTCATGAGCTCTCTAACAATGTCCAACGGGAAATTGAGACATTAATGCCTGTGATGATATTGTCGTACTTTCAGGACCATAGTTTATGACTATGCAGGCTGTGCAGGCTGTGTGAAGTGAAGGACTATAGCTTGGCAACATGTAAGATGTTTTTACATATACAATAAAACCCCCTTGACAGGGCTTCAGTCACCCCCCTCTTTCCCAATAGTCACTGTGGTTTTGATCCTCCTAAACTCTGCTTACTGTTTTGTGAAGGTTAGACAAGGATGTGGATTACAAATATTGTTGATTATTTTCTATGCCTATTTTAATGAAAGCTGCCTTTTTCTTTATTTTTTTTCCCCAGCTCTCTAAAATAGGTAGTTTTAACAGAACACCTAGACATTTCTCTTGTATGGTTCCAGCTAATCTAGAATCCATCACCATGCCTTTGCATTCCAGAGTATTCAGCTGCAAGTGCCTTGAACTTTCAAAACCAAGCTCTTTCTCCCAGAGTCAGTAGTCCAAAACCACAGCAAACCAAGTAAATATATAAATATCAACAATATCTCCTTTACTTTATCCATAAAAAAAAATAATTCTAATATATTTAAGAGGGAAGATCCTGTTTATTTGTGTTTGGAGCTTATGATGGAGCTGTGTTGTCACTACCATAGTGGGGTTATTTTTGTTTTCTTTTTAATTATTTCTTGTATTTAGAATGACCTTGAATTGGATTAAATCTTATTGATCTGTAATTCTTAGGTTCACCCTTTGAATGTGTTCTTAAAAGAGCAGTAAAACACTTGCTCTACTCTAATCCTCCAATAAAGATTTCAGCAACAGATTGTATACCCCTGACTGCACCTCCTCTTTTTAAACACTCATGTTGATTTTTATCAATAAAATCAGATCTCAATAGTACTTAACAAGTGAGACAATTATTTTTATCAGGACTTTGGAGCTGGGGAAATTGAAGCATGGGGTGGTGAAGTTAGTCTCAAAATCAGCCAGGAGATCAATGCAAGGGCTGAGAACTCAAATTTCCGTGTCCTAGTGCAGAAATAAGACACTCTCCCTACCTTAACTTCCTTTTGGGTTTCACAGCAAATTCCTTGTGGACTGTGTGACTAGTTTCCCCTTAATTTGTTATTTTATTTTAGCGCTGTTTTGGACACATGACTTTAATGATGTCCACTCTGTTATAATGAAGAGGTGCTCTGTATTCTCTGATGAGTTTACAATGTAAAAATGTGTAACTTCTTAGCAACATCTGAAAACTTCTCAATTGTTTTCTTTAAAAGTCTTTGATACTTTAGCTCAGTTTTCCTCAAAGTATGACCCATCAGATAGTTCCAGCCTGCCTAACAGTTTTCCTAGCCCACAACCTGTTCCTGTAGCCTCTTTTCCAAGCACCCACAGGCATGAGTGAGGAGTGGGATGGTGGTTGACTTCACGGTTTTTCCAGCCTGTGATGTGTTCCCAACCTCCCTCGTTCCCTCTCTACACAGCCCCTTCATCAACATATGACTAGATAGATGTGCCTCTATCACATGGCAAAAATGATAACATCTCCCATTAAATCAGGGAGGTGTTTCTGGAGTGCACTGGCAAATGTGGCTAGATGCTGCTTGTGTGCCACAGCATCTGATAAGTTTATTTCTTTCTTCAGTCTTTGATGCCTTGATGTCCTTCTCCTGTGATACTGGTGCCTGTTGATATTAGCTGGTGTGATGTTTCCTTTACCTCTTAGATATAGGGCGTGGTACTTACTGCTCCACTGTTGGCAAGCTGCCTCACATGAGAAATGTGTCTTACCGGATTTGCAAGGTAAATCTGATATGAAAATGTTTACTTGGCTGACTTCATAGAAAATAATAAATAAAAGTATTAAGTCAGATCTTTCATTTAGATTAATATTCCTGCCTGGTTCAGAGCACATGGCTTGTCCTTGGGTTCTTCCAAAAAAGTCCTAGTGCCTACAAAAGCAATTCCCTGCCCATGTTGGGCTTTGATTCTGCCGGACTTTTTACTCAGTACCTCACTTAGGCACACTTAAAGTCTAAAACTTGCTTAAATGTTTTCCTTTTGATGTGTTTATTTCAGTCTGAAAGTAGGAAAATGTATATTTTTATTAGATGGCCTACTTTAGAAGACTGCTTATCTTAAAAGAAATGACGCGGTTTTCAGATAATCCTTACTCCCTTCGTAAATATTCCTCTTTCTTGGAAAGACTCTCATTCCCTTAGTTCCGCTTACCTCTTTACTTGCAAGTTTCTGGAACAGAGGAAAATTGTGCACTGAACTGGGAAACCCAAAAGACTCAACTTTTGCAAATCACTTCTATAAACATGGATGGGTCCAGATGTACATTGAAGTATTTTCCTGAATCTCATTTCTCTGAGAATTTTGTTTCAAAAGAGACTACAAGATCTTTCCTTTATATACAGACTTTTTGTGTAATTTACTATACCTGTTCCATCAATAAAAGTCAAATGATAATTTTAAGCTTAAAACAGAATTGAGATTCAGTATATCTAGGTCTTTTTCTCATTCTAACAAGGATTTTCTCTGGGACTTTGCTATAAATCACTTGTCAAGTATGTGTATATCCAACACCACAGGCAACTACTGCCAGGAGTAAGAAATACTTCAGTAAATGGCAGACTTTCTTCCATGGCCTCATTTTACCCACATATAAAAGGAAGCTAACATATTTTCTGGAACATTGATGTGTTTAATTTGCCACTGTCTGGGGAGAACTTTTGCAGCCTCCGGAAAAAAGTATAGAAATGCCACAGAAATGTGGAAATGTGGAACTATTATTTTTTAGAATAATCATCCTTGTTTATAAAGGTGTATGGAATTTAGTAGATATGAAGTGACAAATGTTCCACATAAATCGTGTGTTAGAGAACATATTTTAGAACTTGGAAGGACTTAATGAAATAGTATTGCTAATATGCATTCTATAGTGTTTTCAGAACAAAATTACAGTTGATCTATTCATAGAAATAGCTGAGCAAGATTAAGGAATAACTATAACTTCATCTTAGATTCTGTATCACTTTTCCTATGAGAATGATGGAACCATGTTGAGATTTTTGAGCCCATAAGGCATTTGGGGAACAATTCTGATGAAGATTTCTCACAGAAAAATACACAGATGGAAAGGTTTGTTATGATCACAGTTGGATGAAAACCATCCCAGGGATTTGCAAATGGCAGTTGGCATCAAATATGCAAATTATTATTCTGATGTACTATATCAGGAAATAAATTTGTTATGAGTTATTAATTTTTATAGATATTTCTTCCTTACTGTTATTTGGCTTATGTTGCTTTTTTGGAAGTCATAAAATGACAAAAGGAACCTTGCTATAGGGGATGAAATTACTGTCATCTTGAATGAACTTGGGACTTTGTACTTTCTCTTATATCACTGAACTAACTGAAGAGGAAAATGGAAGTAGAAATATTACTTGATGGAAATGACTACTACTTTAATGGTGTGGACATGGAATAATGTCAAAGATTGTTTAGTGATGAGTTATCACTTCAGACATTTGAAATCAGCAGGACACATTGCCAAGCTACATTGAAATCTGCTATACTGAGATTTTATTACCAACTGTGAAAAAAAAAAGTTTTTTTCTTTCTGTCCCTAAAACATAACAAAAAATCTGCAATACTTGATGAGAAGAGACCTCAAGCCTGAAAAAAGCCTCACTGGGGAGAAAAAAATGACAGTGATGATGCAGGTTACATCTATAGGAGGGAGCACTTAGGATCAGATCTTTAAGATATGACCATCTGTTAAATACACAAAATGTGAAGAAAACAAGAAAACTGACATTTCTGGCAACTGACATTTCTGGCAACTGACATCACTGAAGAAACACAAATCATGGCATGGAAAGCTAATGAATCCAAGTCTGTTATCCTCAGATGTTTATCACGATTCTTGAAATGAATGACTCTCAAGTAAAAAAAATTCCTTAGTCTTTTGGCTGAGGTCTGTACAGTGCAGGCTTTACTAGGAGGCTGGACACATGAGTCTGAGCTTTGCATTACTTCTGGGACTGCCTCAGTCTAGACAGTAAGAAGTGCAACACTATCAGCATCACGGTCACTGGGTAAAATACTTAAATCTTTGCAGAAGTCATCACAACTCTGTTCTCTTGACTTTCTCTGACCATAATAACAGAGTTCTGGTTCACAGAATCACAGAATGGTTGAGATTGGAAGGGACCTCTGGAGATCATCTTGTCCAATCTCCCTGATCAAGCAGGGCCATCCAGACCATGCACAGGACAATGTCCAGATAGCTTCTGAAAGAAAATGGAGACTTCACAATCTCCCTGAGCAACCTGTGCTGTGCCTCAGTCACCTTTACATAAGGTGATGTTCAGTCTGTGGTTCCTGTGTTTCAGTTTGCGCCCATTGACTCTGGTTCTGTCACCTGGGCACTATTAAAAACAGCCTGACACTGTCTATTTTACATCCTCCCTTCAGACATTTACATACATTGATGAGATCCTCCAGGGCATTTCTTCCTTAGGCTAAACAGTCCCAGCAGTGGGGACTGAATTAGATGATCTTTAAGGTCCCTTTCAACCCAAACTGTGAGAAAAGGGGGGAAATTAGAGACAACCTTCTGCTAGATCCCCAAAACATTAAGGAATCTTTTTGGTAAAATGCAGCTGCTACTTCCAGAATAGAATGTAGTTGGCATGAAGAGAATCTACCCTATGATAGTTCCCCAGGCAACTCTGCAGCCTTGACATATGCTAAGAGAAATTGAACAGAGAATGGAGTGGAGTGAAGGCACTGTGGCCAAGCTCTGTTATACTCCCTGCATGTGCAGGAACTTGAAAGTACTGCGCACTGATAAACTGCCTAGCAGCTGCCAAACAAGGGAGCTGTATTTTTATTGTAAAGCGAGAGCATTTTACCCCAATAATTAACAAGAAATATGCATTTAGTTAAATAGGCATTTAGCAAAAAAATTGAAACTTGTGTTACTATAAAGCCTGAACAGATACAAGGGCCTCCTAAAAGATCAGAAGACCTGAGAAACAGCATAGGGTGAGAAAGTTGGGGCTGTTCAGCCTGGAGAAGAGAACGCTGCATGGAGACCTCATAGCAGCCTTTCAGTATCTGAAGGGGGCCTATAAGGATGCTGGGGAGGGACTCTTCATCAGGGACTGTAGCGATGGGACAAGGGGTAACGGGTTAAAACTTAAACAGGGGAAGTTTAGATTGGATATAAGGAGGAAGTTCTTTACTGTTAGGGTGGTGAGGTATTGGAACAGGCTGCCTGTTCCACTTGAAAGGAAGTTGTGAATGCTTTGTCTCTGGCAGGGGGGTTGGAATTAGATGATCTTAAGGTCCTTTCCAACTCTAACTATTCTATGATTCTATAATTTATGATAAGAATTAATAGCATGAGAAGCGGCTTTGGCCTTGTGTAGGTGGATTAAGAAAAACGGACTAATGAGCCTCCAATCTGGAAGGACTACCCTTGAAGTCTGGTACATTCTGACAACACATGGACATCCATCAAAAAATGGCTTCATGTGTCAGCAAAACATGATTAGGATGTCCTTTAGATGAACTATCCTTATTATACTCTCATTATAATACTAAAAAGCATACCCATAGGTCAAAAGAACCCCTGCCCAGGTCAAAAAACCCTTCCCTGAGCATGTGTAGTAAGAAAATAAATAACGTAACTTTATGCAAATTAACTGATCAATAATTAAATGGTGGGAGGGTTACGGGGAGTTACTAACCTGAATTAGATTGTATTAACATGCAAAATTAGGAGGGAAGAAGTTAGGGAAGCTATGCCATTATAAGTGCTGGGATCCGTCAATGGGCTGAACCTGTCTTCTCCCACATACGGAAGCCTATAGTTTGGTAAGAACTAAATGCTATTCGTGCTTAGTAATTAACTTTTGCTGGCTTTTGTGTATGTTATTTCCACACTTGTTCTTGCAGTTAGTGTACTGTCAAAGGCACTCTTTGAAACTTTACCTGTCACAGATTTATGTAACAAAAATTCTCAGCTGAGATCTATTTTGTGTGAGTTTCTGGAAACCTAAACAACTACCTTGATGGGTGAATCTGTTACTGTGAATCTACTCCTGTCCAGTAGAGCACCTTCTCTGACAGGCTAATAGGGCTCAAGGGTCTCACCTTTCCTGGGATGTTAACAGGCTAACCAAAACTAAGGGGGTAAAATTCCCCCCTTACTCAGGTAAAACTCTCTCTTACTGGGATAGAATCTCCCATTCTATGATTCTATGATCTCAGTCTTTCATCATAGCAGAGATACTGCAGTTTCTTAATCATCCTTGTAGCTCTTCATTGGATTCTCTTCAGTATGTCCATGTCTCTCTTATTCTGAGGAGCCAAGAACTGGACATAACACTTCAGGGGTGGCCCTACCAGTGCTGAGTGGAGGAGAAAGATCACTTTCCTCAATCCACTAGCAACACTCCTCCTAATGCAGCCCAGGATGCCATTTATTAGAGTTATGGGCAGAAAAGAGAGGCTAGCTTACAATTTATTTCAGCAATTTTGTTTGAATTGAAATTCCCTTTGCAGACAGGAATCGAATATTTAATGTGCATTTTAGGAACATGGGTTAGTGGTGGACTTGGCAGTGTAGGTTTACATGTAGCATGTACTTGTTCCTCCTCAGGTGCTGGACTTTGCACTTCCCCTTGATGAACTTTAGAAGATTCTTTTCAGCCCATTTCTCCATTCTCCCAAGGTCCCTCTGGATGCAACACAACCCTCTGGTGCATCAGTCACTCCTCAGTTCTGTATTACCAGCAAGGCTGCCGATGGTACACTCTACCCCATTATCCAAATCATATTGAAGAGGATTGTACACAGTGTTAACCCCTGTGGTGCACTGATAGCTACTGGTCTCCAATAAGACTCTGTAGCACGAATCTCCAGCCTCTGGACCTAGCTGGACAGACAGTTTTAAATCCATCTAACCATCTGCTCATCCAGCCCTTCAGTTTCTCTGTGAAAATATTATGGGAGCAGTCATACTGCAGTCCAGGTAGACAATATCAACTCCTCTTCCCTCATCTACCAAGCCACTTATTATAGAAGGGTATTATGTTGGTCAAGCATGACCTCCCCTTTGTGAATCCACGCTTGCTTTTGCCTATGTTCTCTCCCTTTGGTCCCACCACTCTTGCAGTCCTTCCTGCCTCTTATGACAAAGAATTTTAATAATTGCTTTATTCTAAAAATGTTTATGGCCAGTAGCTCAGGCATTTTCCTAAAAAGAGACATGCAGCCTGAAGAGAATCAAAGAATTAGTAAACAAGTTCGATAAGTACTATTAACATTGCTGTAATTAGATTTTAAGATACTAATAAACAATTAAAAAGGGATTTTATTTCCATCCATATATAGAAATACTATATATTATGTTTAATTCAATATGCTCTTTTTACACATAACTTTTTGCTAATGTTATGGAAGTTGAATTTCCAGGAACCCTGAGAAGTCTGGGAACCCTGAAGGAAGAATGTGTACAAAGCTATCTTGAACCACATGTAGAAAATTATGCAGGTCATTTAAAGTAATCATTGAGCTCTTCATTCAACAGTGTGCATTAGGCATTGGCTGAAACCTCATTTCCAAGTAAAACTGAATGTTCTGGTAAAATGGTCACTTTTGGACTGATGTTTGAAGTACTTGCAGTCAATTTATTTGTTCAATCTATTCCATCCCCAAGCTAAACCCTCCACCAGAACATTCAGAGTGAGTTAATGTGATGGTTTAGGTTACTTTCAGAAAGGACAGCACAGTATTTTTAGGACTGTGAATTGAGATTGCCAGTTTCAGATTTCATTTCGACAGACTGAGCTATCTTCCATGTAATCACTCTTTTAAAACCTGAAATTCTTTTGTCATAGGATCTGCTGTCATTTCCCCACCGACAAGATCTCAGTATGAATGACTGTATAGTATGCAGTAAAACATATTATTAGAATTAACGTATTATTAGAGTTGGGTACTGTGAGGTATAATGAATGTATGCAAATTTGTTTAGGTCAGTGTCAGATCACATGCACAGGATACTAGTGATTCTTGCCTCAGGTGACTCTCACCTATAAACTCTGCTAGGTTGACTCCAGGGTTTACAGTTGTTTTGCATAAACCAATGATAACTTGAGGGTGAGTACAAAACAAAAAGAAGATATTGCATTATTTATCAGCAACAGTAGCATAGTCTATATGCTTCTTGATGAACAAACCAAGAATCTGTAATGTTTTGCTGAAGAAAAATGTGAACTCTATGTAGTCCAAACAGGATTATTTTCTTAATGACAGCAATTTGCACTACTTTTAATAGAATTTATTCTTAGTGCCTTGTAGCAGAGAAGGAAAGAAACATCCCAGCTTGTTCAACAAGATGTTCCCTAAATGAGTTCACAGGGTTGTATGTAATATTGGTATTGTATAGGCACCACTGCGAAGCAAGGCTAAATTCAATGCACTACCAAGGAGAATCATGGAGGAATTGTTTTAGTCCTTTTGAACATAAGCAAGCATTTTGTTTGTGAAAATAAATCCTCATATAATTTTTGCCTGAGACAAGCCAAGGAGAAATATAGACTATTAAATGTGTTCTCTTGTAAGGAGTGGAGTGCAGCATCTATGGTGGGTGCAGAGATGAACTGTCTTGCTCCAAAGGCAGAGTAGGGTGACAGCCGCCGGCTGCTGCTATTTCCTTCTCCACAGGGAGAAGAAATGGGATTGGGGAACAGAAGCTGAGACACAGAAGTTTTGCTCTGACTGCCTAAATTAATGATACCTAGGATTTGCTGCCCTCTGAATATCAGATAACACTGCAATTCTACAGAGCTTTCTGGGTAATTGGTCTGGTGGAAACATACGTGATCAGGAGAAGTCTTGGAACAACAGCTATGCACCACCGCCTGGCTTCTCAGAAGCTGCTCTGCTAACCTACGCAGTGAAGGTGAGGTGGTGATGCAAAAAGCCTCCACTATCAACAATATAGAAAATGTGCAACTTAATAGTAACAGTTTTTCAGATGTCATTTCATGCTTGCTACGTACCCACACATAGGCTGGAGTCTTTGCATAACTTAGGCCAACGTCTTTAAGTTGTGTCAAAAAGCAGATGCTGCTTATGAGCTTCGCACTGGGGATGTGTAGGCTGCATAGTAAAACAGCTAACCAGATAGCCTTAACTACAAAACCTTGCTAATTTGTGAACTGTCATCCCCTTTTACCCTTTTCTTATGTTTTATATGCTTTATGCTTATGCATTTGTAAAGATAAAGGAGATCAAGCCCAACATTTAACACAGTATCATATGGTGTTATTACTAGCTAAAATAAATTGAAATTATGTCATTGAAGAAACTGTACCAGAGAACTAAAGCTAACTGAAGGCTTTTTGGTATAAGCTCCTCCAGCTGCCTCTGTAATCTGATCACAAAATAGTGCAAATTGAACAGTTAATTTGAAAAGGAATATGATCTGCATTACACTTTTCAACAATTGAATAATTGACAAGTACTTGTTTTGAATAGATATGTTTAATTGGAAGAGACACCTGTATGAAATACTAGCCTTTAAGAAGAACTAACTCTATGCCTTAAGTCACTGTAAGACGGCTGATCGACTTTGAATTCCCTAGAGGAGGTTTTATTTCTGAAGCAATCTTAACAACTGTATCACTGAAGTGTAGCAATAATCAAGAACAATGTTTTCATAGATTATCTCCTGTTGTTTGATAACCAGATAAAGTATCAAATGATTTCATGCCTTAATAAGGAGCTACTGAAGAAGTAAAGGACTATTAAAAAATATTCAGAGATGTTACATAAATACTCTGTAGTCCCTGACTATTCTGCAGTCAGTTTTATTCACTGAAGAAAATGCTTAAGGGTAGTCTTCAGGTACCTTCATAAAAGGTAAAAGAAAATACTACGGGAAGGCAGGCTACTGACCAAAGCTAGCCTTTCAGATGTCTGGGATATGGCCCAGAATGTCGCCGACTGTGATGGCACCAGCTGTTTTGCACAACGAAACAAATTTTTCAAGCTTGCAGAAAGAAATAACATCAACATTTCCTTTTCTTGTCGAATTACAAGGAAGGATACAACTTGTAGACTGCAAGTGGGAAAATTATTGCTTAAATTAGCAAAAGTGTCCCTTTATTAGTCTTCCTGATAAACAGGGCCCTTTAACACCGCCCTTTATCAAGAGAGAATGGGGCAAAATTATGAATGAGAATAGGAATGCTGTTACGGGAATGTGGATGATTTGCCTGATTGAACTCTGACAGACTAATCACTGCAACTCTGCAAATGAGCTGAAAAAATCCACCTCTGCATCAGTTCCTGCTAGAAAGCTGAAAAAATTACTTTTGTTGCAACAATAACTTGTTTAAGTGGTTCTCAGAAGAGTACATATCTGATTTTAAAATGGTCTGAATGAATAAAATGCATAATCTGTACTTGTATTTTGCTAAACAGAAAGCCCAGAGGTTATGCCAGTCAAATTATGCCAGTCAAATGAAACTTTTGAAGAGGAAGAAATAAATTACACAGAGAAATTATGTTCCTGTACAGTAGATATTATTTTAAAGAATTCTGAGTGGACTAAAGCCATGAATCACTTGTACTTCATGGTGAAGAGCATGAACAGCTTCGCAGAATGAGTAAGACTCTTTCAGTTTGCTTGAAAGCTAAAAATATTACCTGTATCTCAACCTTTAGATAGAGTGCCAAAAAAGCTGAGAGTGCTGACTGACTTCCAAGGCAAGGGGGATTTTCTTTACAATTATCAACAGAATGTTGTAGGCTTTTATGTATGACTGTCTTGCATATATACATGAAAAAATGTTGTTGCAAGGATTATCAGCTGTTAGTTGGCAGAGGTGGAGGCTCTCTGCCTGTGGTAGGGAAGGGTTATAAAACCAGCCCCATCACACAGCACAGAGCACATGCCACCATACACGGTACTAATGTTGGGCTTGAATCCCACTTAGTAGATTTTTAATTGATCTGGTACCTTTTGAGGAATAAATATCTCTTACGCTTTCCTAATATACTCATAACAGCATAGACAAACCTGTAATTCCACTGGCACAGAAGCTTAACCTGCTTGAGGTAAAGACCTGCATCGGAAAATATTATTCCATTTTAGGAGCGAAATCCTTTGTGTGGAGTCAGCAGAAACGAAGATGAAAGTTTGAGTTTGCAACAGAATTGTGATAAGACTGAGCTGAGTCATTACCTCTTGAAAATATTAATGTTGACCCCTAACTCAAGTCTTCAGTTCACTTTGTCTCCTTCAGGAACTATTTTAGCTAAAGCACTTCTCCACTGTGTGCTTTGGCTAAAACGGAGATCCCAAGATGACAAGAAAACTCAGAGAAGTAAGCGATCAGCCAAATGACCTGAATGGTGGGGTAATTTAGAACTGCTGCTCCTCCTGGATGCCCGTTGCACGTGCACCATCTTGCCATTAGCCCTGCTGTATATGTACCCACAGTACAGCAGCTGCACCAAGAATCCTCTCTAATCACAGGTTTTGCCTTTGTGGACAGGACTTCTCATCCTTGAAGTTCTGATCCAGACTGTGTTTGTCACTCCATTAAAACTTTTTCCCCACTTCAAATGCAGGCAGCCATGTAAGAGTGCACCAATGACCGAGTCACTGACAATAACACAAAGTACACTCAGTACAACCATTGTGGGATAGATTGTTTTATACAAGGCTGAACAGGGCACTGGCACACTCTGTGGGCAGGATTGAGCAGAAGTGTAAATCCAGTATCATTAAGTGACAGTAGTGCTGTCTTTTAATACAGAATAGAAGAAGCAATGGTGAAACCCAGGAGCTCCTTTGGTTTTAACTACAGAAGCAAGTTGCTACTGGTTATAGCACAAAAAAAGCATCTGAAAGAAAGGTATGATAAGGTCTAATGCCATTTAGCGTGACAGTGGCATAGAAAATGTAGGACAGAAGACATCTGTGATGTCTCTTTGTGTGTATATTACTAAGGACAGCTCTCAAAAGCTTGCCAGTTAAATGGATATTCAGGTTTTCCAGAGTTATAAGGATGCCTGTAAAAAAATTACCTGTTTCACCTTATCTGTGGAAATGGCTCATTTTTAATGGTAATGTTTTAAATAACGAATCATTTTCACAGCTGGGAATAAGCAAAGGAGTTTTCCATTTGGTTATTCATTCTCTTTATTTGCAGAAGCCATGTAGGAATTCAAATTAAATTAATCTAAAGTGGCTGTCTTTTAAGGTAGAAAAATGTAAACAACATATAAAATTATTCTCCTTATGGCTTAAGAAGACACATTCCATATCAAAATAATACTAATCCTATATTTCTGCAGCTATCTTACTTTCTTCCCTTCAGACATTAGCCTGAGAGAAAAAATAGATTTGTTTTCCCAATATGATTTGAAATTAAATATTAAGTACTTGATTTATCAGGAAATTTAAGGTGTTGTTTCCAAACAGTCTCCTTTTGCTTGAAACAAATTTATTGCAGAACAGAAAAATGCATATTAGTCATCAAAAGCTGTTTATAGATGAGTTTAAAGTGCTATCAACTAAATTATTCTCATCATGTAGACTAAATTCCAGACCAATAATGCAGAGGAGAATTAGTGAAGGATGGATTAAATAGCCAGAGATAACTGCAAACGAGGAAAAGTAATAATCTGCATTTGGTTTACAATATGAATTCATTGTAAAGGTTTGTATTTTCTAACTTTGTGTGACTCTAAGCTTATTTTTGATACTGAGGCCAAAACTTAAAAAAAAATACTGCTTATTTTAGATATGTATTTCATAAGAGCCATGTCAGATCCTGAATATGTCAGGTTTTTATACTTCAGTTGTTACTGAGTCAGTGCAGCCTCCTAGTGTGAAGAGGGAAAGCTGATTTTGTTGTGTTTTGTTGTTTTTTTATGGGTGAGACATCAAAGCTATGTCTGGGCTGAGGGTGGATGTCCTCTGTGATGGAACTCAAGGTCCCTCTCCCTCAATCCTTCACCTCAAGGGATCTGCTAGGCTGCTCAGCAGCTCCCTTCCAGCATTTGCATCCAGATTTCTTCCCCTTTGGCATAGATAGCCAAGAATCCTTTTCTGAGGCTTAACACCCACCAATCTTCTTCTAAAGGTGGAGTTAGTTTCATGGTTTCCTTTTAGACCAGCCTCTGTCTTCTGAAAAGCCAGTCTAACAGTTAGCATGCCTGCTCAGAAAGAAGGTGACTTAGGTTTCAGGCTCTCTTCAGCCTCAGTGATACTAGCCCCTACACTGACCAAAGGCAAAGATGGAGGGAACTCCTAGTTCTTCTTGCTCTTTACTGATTTCACACATAGCCACGACTGTATGGAAAGCAACACACTCTCCCCACCTCTGACAGCCACTGCCAAGACCAGGAATCAGACCCAGTATTCCTCCTGATGCAGTTGTAATACTGTTTAGTGCTCTGCATTAAGCTTGACCTAAACCTACCTAATGCAGTGGGCCTGAGAAGGACATGGACAGTTCATCTGTAAGTCTTGAGTGGGTAAGGGCATGAGATAAACAGTAAATTTTTCAGCCTGGGCAGCATGAAGCTGAATATTGCACATGGCTATGCACACTATTAGCATCACTGAATTTTTTTTTTGATCATCATAAACATGAAAATGCAGGTGTTGATAGATGTACTGCTGCCTAAGGAGCCAGGCACAGCTTTGAGGGCTGCACCACTGAGATACGTGCTTCATTTCCACTCAAGTCCCATGTCAGGTGTCTATGCTCTCTGTGGGTCTGTGCACTAGTACCTTCCTGAGCCACACAGGATGCCTGTGAAAGTTTTGTTCAGAAGGAAGCTGAACCTAGCTCTACGACTTAGGCTAATACTCCCTAGAATGCACATCCCTCTGCCTTAATTCCATGTTCTTAGCAGTTGCCTGTTGTGACATCAGGATTCCCAGATTTTGGCTACTGTCTTTTGTACTGAGCAAAAAGCTACATTACTTCTACAGTATCGCTGTAAATTTATAGCTTGCAGAGCTTGTTGAAATCCTTTGGGATGAAAGGTCCTCTGTAGATGCAGGTATTTTATTAGTACGCAAGGGAAAATATATTGAAGTACAAGTATCTGCAGGGTGCTAAGCAAAGGTTAACTATCACTGCCAGTCAAACTAGGATGGTGACAAATGGCCTGAAAGGGATAGTCTAAGAGCAACAGCAGATGCTTTAAAGCTGGATGAAGCACTGAAAACAGACACCTGAACCCTTTTGGTTTATAGGGTCTTTCTTACACACAGGAGTGAAGTCACCAAGAGAGTGATATGCTTGTTCCTCCCTCAGTATTCTCACAGCAAAAGAACATCAAACATTTACAACAAAACAGTTTGTACTAATGGCAGGGGAAGAGGAGCTGAAGGCCTCTATGCAAAAGAGAACACATTAAAGATTTTGGGGATTATGGGAGCATTTGCTAGCAGAGATAAAGCTGAGAAGTGTGAGTGTTTTGTAGAGTGTAAAATACGTGGTTTTGCCATCTAATGTTTCTATTCAAAAATGTATTGGCTGTAAGTAAATTAGATAAGGATACAGCATCTAGTATTGTGACAGTGTTTCTTGTGGAGGCCAAACCTTTCTCATCAACTAAAGACTTTGCCAGAATTGCTATTATATTTAATGAACCAGAAAGTAACATACAGCCAGGTTAATATTCTTCCAAAAACTTCTATTATAGGCCACAGCTAGGGGAAAGGACGCTGTATAAGTGACATGTGGCAGGAGGTCAATTACTGTGCAAAATCATTTCACCAGGTAATATTTAGTGCTTGAAACTTCATCTGGCTTGCACTGACTGGAAGGCAGCCTGCATGTGAAACGCCCTGGAAAATGCAGGGTTGTTTGCAGTGGGTTACTGCATTGCAAATGTTATCTTTTGCATTTTTGCTATTTCCAACCTAAAAATCAGTGATGGTTTTGCCCTTTTAAGTTATAATAGTGTGTTGTCCAAACCTCAACAGTGTTCTCCCTAGGGATTAAGTTATATTAATGCAGAAAGTTAATTAAGATTTTCCCCCATCTTCATTTTTACAAACTGGTGCACCTCTAGACTTAGTGCTGAAATATGGAAAAATACAGCTTCCCCAGGAATGGTGGCTTGACCAGACATGTGAAACATTAAATGGTTTAGGACATTTTGTTCTAATGAGATTAGAAAATAATTCTGCTGATACAAATGACTAAAGCAGTGTATGATAAATATATAGTTCAGATAAGCATCAACGTTCTAAAATGATTACCTAATCCGACCTTCCCTATTTCTTTTCTTCACCTGGCACTGCACAGCAGTGACAGCAGTGACGGCAATGAGCGGCCAAGTCATGGGATCCTTTCTTTAATCCAGATTGTCCTCACAGTCTTTTGCTGCTGCAGACCCACTCATCCCAACAGAGCCCCAGCACTAAGACACTACATTTCCAACCCTCCCTGTAAATATATCAGCCCTCTGAGGAATTATGGTATGGTTGCTGTTTCATCAGCCCTTCTGCTGACCTATACCAGGCTGATCTTCCAGTCAAATACAACTCTTTTTTCCCTGGATGGAATGAAACAATAGCCTCAAGTAAAACAGTTCCTCAAGCCTGTCAGGCTTAATAGTCTTTTCACAAACTTCTTTTTATTGTTGTTATGGGTTTCTCTAAATCTTTCAGCACTTACCCAATCAGAAATTGGTCACATTATTCTAGTAGCAGCCACATCCACATCAAATACTCAAATGAAACCACCTCTTTACTCCTTTTCCACATGGCTTTGTTTAAATACTGAAGGATTTCATTTGGCCCCTTCAGCCACACTTGTGCACTGGGAACTGGTGTCTGGCTGATTACCAGGCCAGTAAGTCATTGTCAGAGTGATTGCTCATTAGTACCAAGCTCCTGATCTTGAAGGATGAGCCAATAAACTGATCAGAAATGCATATTGTTTGCCTGTGCCCACTCAAAAACACAATCCAAATTCTATCAGCGACCTGTCAGCCTCACTGTTTACTGCTCTCTCAATCCCTGTAAACTTTCTCAATCATGATTTTTTTTCCTCCCGGTCACTGATAAAAAAAGAAACCATCTGTAGCCAAGAACAAATCCTTGAAGGCTGCAGTAACTTTTTTTTCTGTTTGATGAGGATTCAGAGCCTACTGTTTCACGCTGGCGGCTACTTAGACCTCAGTAGCTTTAAACAGTGATTTTTGTATCCTGTTTCTTAAGCAGAAACTTGTACAAGTCTAGGCCAAATGATGCATGAAAGTGTAAGTACGTTACATCTCCAATATTGTTTTGACCAATTACATTTGTATTTTAGTCAGAAGTATCAATCAATTAAACCTTTTCTTCCCTGGGATTAATAATTCATTAATCCTACCATGAATCCCATTATTTGGACTAATTATTGTCTAAGTTTTTCCAGCTGTTCCTTTATCTATCCTGATATTGATACCAGGCTAATCAGTTTGTAACTTGACTAAACCCCTAGAAATAGTTAGCCAGCAGAAACTGTTTGTAGACAGCGGTCCAAAATTATCAGCAATGATTCTGGAATTTATCAGGTAGGCTATACCCCAAGACACACACATCTTAGCAAAGATCTATAATCACTTGGCTGTAACACCAAATTCCTCCATGCTTGCTTTCCTTTCAGTTTCATCAGTCACACAGTGCTGTTTAAACAATGACTCTACTTAAACAGATTGTTCCACAGGCTCATCCTGAGGCATGGAAGGATGAAATGGAAGGTTTGAATTTGCTCAAACTGAGGAGGGATTGAATTATCAGATCTCTAATCACCCCCCGAGTTCTGTTTTAAAAGAATCGGCCTTCCCCAGGAGAGGATTGTGTGGTCTGGATCTTGGTAGGACAGGAAATCTTCCCAGGGCAGGAGGTCAGAAGAGTGCTTTTGTTCCCATTGTCACTTACCAGCAAGCCCTTTCTTACTTTGCTCAGTTTGTAGGCTTTCCTGGTTGCCCTCTGGGTAAGCACTTTCTTCCTATTAATTAAATATGCTTCCTAAGGATATGTTGCCACTCCTCTGAATCAACAAGTATGAAACAATTGTTTATCTTTAGGCATTCCAGTGCCTAAATTACAGTCATCTCTATAGTCAATGTGGTTCTCTACTTGGTATTATTGAAGTCAAGGGTAAAGCGTCATTCACTTTGCTGGCAGTGTGCCTAAACAATAGTCCACATCCTCATATGTATATTGATTTCACTAATGTCAGAGGACCTATAACAAGTAAGGACTTACTTTTAGCCTATATCGAATAAATATTTAAATAATTATTCTTTTTATTTTATTAATAATGCTATTCTATTTCTAGACAAAAGTTGTAAATTGTTCTAAATTGAGTTATTATTAATCTTTCATCTCATGTGTCACTGAAGTGTGGCATGTCCATATTTCCTAGTAAAATGAAAGTATCATTTAATAGCTATAGTTAAAATTGTGCTTAATTTTGGTGTGTTTGGAATTTCAAGATTAAATTCAGTGGGACCAATCCAATTAGATATACTGTAGACCTCAGTGAAGATGCCAGCTTCTGGAGAACAGTTATTAATCACTATGAGCCACATCATGTCCTCTGAGTTAGCTAACTACATACAGAGAGCTGATCTTAAACTGATATCCTTGAGGACAAGACCTTCCACTCCTTTAATGATTAGACAATGATAACAATGCTATCAGTAAGAAGCCTGCACTTAAAACAAATTTGACTATCCAAACTTACAAAGGAACACTTTAAAGATTTTGTATCTGAAGGTATTTAAAATAGAAAATACCCTAAAGATCTCAAGTAAAAAAGCTGGCATCCACCAGAATGTGGCTGAATGATAGGAGATAGTTGTATAAACAATGGGAAGATAAAAAGTCCTGCAGTGATTTCTGATCACAGGTTTCTGCTTTGGCAATCTTACCTGGGAGGACACTCAGAAATAAGAAGTTTAAACTTTTTTCAGTGTATCTGTACACCGAATATAAAATGCCGTCCACAGTGAGCAAGGGACGTGAAGAGCTCTTCACCTTGGGAAAAGAAGAGCTCCCATTTAGATTTTTAAAATTAATTGTTAATGAAAGAGTGGAATAAGTAAACTCCTGAATGCTGTATAGGAAATTTAGATGTTCTAATAAAACACTGAAGCAAAACCAAATACCTCAGATCTCTCTGATCTATTTCTATTTCAGGACAGGAATGTAAGGACCAATTTGCTTTGTAAGTTGTCTTCCAAAAGCCCTTATCCATGGTCCTAAATTCAGATCCTATCTCCTACCTAACAAGGACATGTGCTCCATAAACTTTGTATTTCAACTTTATTTCAATTTATATTCTGTGAAGAGGAAAAGGTATTTGAATTCCACCTTCTGTGTCATAAATTTTACAAAATAAGGTATTAGGAAAATTCATAGTTTGTTAAGAGAAAAGCAGCTTTGAGTCTTCTTGATACACACACGCAGATCAGCCAAGCTGACCCATGCTATCCATTTGGAACTGAAGTGAAATTAAAACATGCTATTAAACTTACTCAGCTGTACTAAGGATGAAACCTGCTAATTATTATCAGCTTTATTATACACTGCAGTGTTGGCATCAGTATTTCATAACTAGTCTCACAGGGTAAAATGTATAATTGTTTCTCTTTCATCACTACTTGCACTGGAGTTAACTGCCTAAGACACACAAATTTAAATCTTGTAGTGCCAAGCTAGTTTTCATTCCCTGAGAAATAAAGAGAGGACATGTAGAATTTCTGTGTTGTGGTTTACTTTGGATATCCTTTCCCATACATGTATCAGTCCTGCAAAAATTTATGTACATAATTAATTAATTGCAGCTAAGCAACTGTTTACCTCACTGAGGCTAAGCCTACCAATGCTCTTACTTCACATTTTTACATTTGTAGTACAATAAATTCAGTTTATGACATCTCTTCAGAATATCCCACTATTTCTAGAAGCTTACTCTGCTGCCTGATTATTATTAGCAGGCTAGAAAAAAAATGTTATGCAACTTTTCTTCCTTTCTTCATGATACATTTTGGCTTCATTCAGTGCCCCACAAAACCATGGGGAAGCTCTTGTGGGCTTAAATAGGTACTAGATCAAGCCCTGAGTGAATCATTCAAGAGTTCTGTTTCTGTGATCAGACATTCTCTCGCCTGGGAATCACTGCTTCCCTTTTCTTGCCATTTCTGTTTGTTGCAATCCATTCCCCTTAGTCTACTGGTATTCAAATAACCTTTCTTTCGACTACAGTAACAGAGTCATTTATTCCCAAGTTATTATTTCTGTTCTTTTCAAACACTGGCAGCTACTATCCTGATAATATTGAACTGCACTATGAACTCCCCTCAGGAGGAAGAGCCTCTGGCACTGGCACAGGCTGCAGGCTGACTGGCTGGAAGCCACTTTGCAGAAAAGGACCTTTGGAATCCTGGTAGACCCCAAATTGAACATGGGCCAGCACTAAACCCCTGTGGCAAAGAAGGCCAACAGTGTCCAGGGCTGCTCTAGGAGGAGCATTGCCAGCAGGTTAAGGGAAGTGATCCTTCCCTTCTACTCAGCACTGGGCTCAGTGCTGGACTCCCCAGTACAAAAGAGATGTGGAGGCACTGGAGAGAGTCCAACCAAGGGCCACTAAGATAACTAAGGGTATATGGGGTGATGTTGAGAGATCTGAGACTGCTTAGCTGGAACTGCTTAAGGAGGGATCCTATCAATATGTGTAAATGCCTGACTGGGGGAGAAAAGAAGACAGTCAGATTCTGCTCAGTGACAGGATAAGAGGCAATGGCCACAAACCGAAAAACAGGAAATAACATTTAAAACTATTAAAAAAACCCAACCTCTCTTTATTGTGAGGGTGGTCAAACAGTGGAACAGGTTACCCAAACAGGTTGTGGACCCTCCACCCTTGGAAATACTCAAAACCTGATGCCCTGAACAACCTCCTCTAGCTTACCCTCCTTTGAGCAGGTGTTTGATCTAGATGATCTCCAGAGGTACTTTCTAACATCAGCTCTTTCGTCTTTCACTTTAATAGAAAAATACTGGGTAGCGAAGGTATTGGAACGTGGTTCTTACGTCCTAGAATCCAATTCTGTGCATGTGTTTTACTGAGAATAAAATCTGCTATCAGAAATATCACTAATGATGAATTGTTACTGGTTATAGGTTGCATTTCCAAGATCAGGCCCTTTGTAAACTCAAGAAATTCACTTCTAACAAGTCCAGGCTTTCAATTAAGGGATTGTTCTTTAACAGAGCTTAGAACAGGACTGCATTCTATATACACTTCACTGGTTAGACAGGTTTGATGGAAGGAGGGAATCAATAATTTAAGTTCTTATAAAAATATGCATAAGTACATCACAGAGACTATAAAAACTTCAGGGGAAAGGTGATATTATTATTTAATGCCTTGTTGATGAGGTTTATTTTGGTAAGCTCTTGACAGCACAAGGTAACATATCATCTTTGCGTTGACACAAACACTATCAAAATGTGAAAGGATGCATAGCAGAAAAAGATCTGCATCTAAAATAGATTTTTGAGAGAGCAAATTATTTTTCTCCTTCCCAATAGCTTGTTGATTTTCTTTGTTAGAATGCTGCCAAAAGCATTGAAGCAAAATTAAAAAGCATTTTTATTATTGTATCTTATTCTTTCCAGGTCTGTTTAAAATACCCAGTTACTTTCTGCCTTGCATTCAGTGCTGAAAATATTTGTTGATATTTGTGATGGGGTTGAATGTCTTTATATTTCCATTGCTTTTGCAGTACAGCTGCTTTCAGCACTCATTGCACTGTGCTATTCATTTTCCCCTTGGAGACCAAGGCCTTTTTCTGTTTTTCTCTCTGATGCTCTTTGTTTGGGTTGCTACAAGACTGATTCAGAAAGCTCCAGAGGGCAGTGTTGTGCTGAAAGCATCGGTTCTTGGGCTCTGCCTCGATACTTCTTGGCAGCAGGATGCCTAGGGTTATTTACTCACATGCAGACTTGCTTAAATGGTTTTAAGTCTTAATTCCACAATGGCCTTGGATATTCACATCTTACGACTGGGGTCCTTCCAACAAACAAATTATCTGTGGTTGTGCACATAATATGATCTTCAAGGTTTTTCAAATGCTAAGTCAGACAGCAACAGTTAAAAAAGAAGTAAAAATTCCAGTCATCTTAAATAATGCTGTGCCAGATTCACCAAGCAGGATCAATGGCCTGGAATATCAATTTCCATGCTTGTGTCACAGGAGGGAAAAGGAGGAAAGAAATCATCCCCACGACAGCGAAGGCAATGCTGTTCCCCTTCTCCCTCAGGAGTTCTGTGAAAGAGCAGCAGTTTTCAGTTCCAATTAAGGCCTTACAGGAGCACACTGTGAGACAGGCTGCAGGGGAAGCATCAAATCACACACCTCTTTCAAGTATGGCCTCCCATACCTTCCCTCTGCCTTGTCCTCCCTCGATAGAGTGCACCAGAATTGCTAGCTGGCCATCGGATCCAATTGCCACTGACCCCTATATTCTTTGAGAACTTTCCGGCTGCATTTATTGTGGTTTTTAAGCATGATTCATGTTTTCCCCTAAACCAAGCCACTTTGGCTGTGTCTAAAATGACCTCCCAATGCACAGAATGGCAACTGATGAATGGTTACATTTCAGCAGCCTTTCAAATCACCATCCTTTCTCACTCAGACCTGCTTGCCTGCCTGCCCGTGCATTTCTTTTGCTCCTTGTCCCAAGACCCCTACTGTCTCTCGTAGTGTCTCCACATTGCCTCTGCTCTCTGAGCATTCACGCTACTCCTAGGTATACTGCCTCTGACACTGCAATTTTTGTCATCTGTCCTCCTCTTTCACAATGAAATCCAATGTTCATCTCCTCCCTCCCACTGCAATTCTTCCCTTTGACCACCCTGCAGGGCCCACAGTTTATTCTTTCCTTGGTGCTCAGAGACAACTCTTGCTGCTCAGTGTGCTGCTTGGGTTAGAGGCGTGAGCAACAACAACAAAGGTATGAGTATCCTGACTAGTCCATCAGCTGACTAAGGACATGCCTGTACCACCACACATCCCGAGCATAGAAGCACTTGCTTATGCCCCAGGTGTAGAAATCACCTTGGTAGTTGTGTGTGGCTTACAGCCATAGCTTGAACTGTTTGGATGCAAGCCTACAGTCAGGAGGATGAGGCTTTCAAGAGCTGGCATGCCACCTTTTTTAAACATGCTCTTCAAGCAGTAGCAATGGGACAGGCATAACCACAGCACAGCTTGAACTCACCACAGGTATCCCAGAATACCAGTCTGGATTCTTTACTAGATGATATGTATAGGAAGGTACTATGGGATGGTCATTGTGAGCTGAAGCAAGAACCCATGATGGACAGAACATCGTGGAGCATTTTGCACTTTAAGTTGCTCTTGAGCCTCCATACCACTGAACAATGGAGACAGACTAAAGACCAGATGATGCAAATGTTTACAGATTTAAGCAGTCCTGACAGGGTAAACCTAGATTTTCACCTGAGTCATACTCTGCCCTTCTCCAATGAGACACTTGGAAGCAAGCACGGGTTGCTTATCAAATGAAACTAGCTCAGGACATGAATTAGTATTTGCTGAATTTTTGTTGGATAGGGACAAATATGGTTGAGTTCTGCCGTTGTTGCCCTCCAAGAACACAATGTCTTAAGGTTGTAGCATCTGGGAAAGGAGAAAGGAAAAAACTGACGGAGTGGGGCAGTACTTGTGCAGACTGGACATTACAGATTTGCATTTATATTCTTCATGTGAGCGCTGGCAGAGGTGTCTGCCCTTTGGAGCTACTAAATTCCATGTGGATCATCTACTAGATGGCAGGGTCACTCACTCTGACACTAGCGACATGGACGTCCCATGGATATCCACAAGAGCTGGCAGGAACAGCTACTGGGAGGCTGTTCAGAAGTGTCCGTAAGTGAAACAGGTTTTCAGTATGTTCACGAGACTGTGAGAAATACATCACTCTTTAGACTCCTCATACAGCAGAGAGAGAGGCTTTGCTATTAGCTCTGTTGATAAACACATCCTTAGATTCGTGACTTGAAGACAGTGATGCACCCCATGCCGAGAAAGGGAGTGGAAAAGAAAGTGTTGCCACCTGCTTGTGTAGAAGTTTAAATTCATGCACCAGCTCTACTGCACAGTGAAAAAAAAAGTCTTCCCTTTATGCTACATTCAGTATTAAGATTGAGGCAGTTTTCTCACAGAGAGACCTAAAGAAAGACTGAAAGGGTGCTCACCATCAAGCCTCACACTCTGATTCAGGCACCTAGACTGAAAGCCTCCAGAATTCAGAAAATGCCTAAAACTATCAATCAAACCATCAATCTATTTGTTAACAGTCCACTGACAGTCAAGGGAACTAGGTTGGTCCAAGAGAGGCTAGGTTGGTCCGAAGGGACACACATAGCCTCCATGGTGCTGCTGTTCCCATAGGGTCATTATGTTTCACTCGGGTTTTACATGGTTGAGTTCTAACATTGTATTAGTATGATTTGGTTTCAAATACTAAGATGTTAAAGTAACACAGCCAAAGTCCACCTAACAGAAGACAGCACTGCTGCCTGACAGAAGTACTGGGGTTTTTTAATCAGGTATCAATACTTGTTTTTATTTATAATATTTTGTGGTAACCCATATATGGAATTGCCCAGACAACTGTGACTTAATCATGTGTAACTGCCAGCTTGCATTTTTGCAGGCACATCTACCCTGACAAAAGCTTTTAATATTTAAAATCATGCAGATTATCTATTCAGCCCTCAGAAAATTCATTGTGATTAATTCAGTATCTGAGTTTCAGGCACTTCAACTGCTGACACCTTTCTTCAGGCTACAGAGAGACTTTATTAATTGTACTAAAAATCCTGTGCAAACATTTTAAAAATATTAGTTAGTACTCAGTGAAATATTTTTTTGAGTATGTTACCATCTATCACTGTTGTCACGAGATTCTAGATCTCAGGAGTGTTTTTTACTTTCCTTTCTAAATGCATTTTTATTCTAAGAGCCTCTATTTATGCAAATTCCTCAGTCATGTCTACTCAGAAATGCTTATATCATATCTGAGGTCAGGAATTCAGCTGTATTTAAATTATATGCCAGATGGATGGGCAATGCATACATTTCAGTTCCTTGACAACTTAATGAACATATCTCTTGGTACGATGAGGTTATCTGAACATCCAAAATCATCTGTCACAGTTGTCTCCAAACTTTGGGGCTGCAGTCAGCAAAGTCTACTGTCAGCAACGGAAGCTGACCACCAAACTGTCTCATCAACCTTTAACTGAAAAAACTCTTAACAACTATCTGCTTGCCTAGGGCGGCTCTGGGCATCTTACCATGGCCCTGTCAATTATAGGGGGTAAATCCTGATTTATAATGAATTTCAGCAATATAGAAACATTACATAATTAAGCCTCTCATCCTTCAAGTAAGTTATATTATTAGCCATTTCATTCAACTGGCAAACAACACAGAAAAAAGTTTTCAACCCACATTTTCAAGCTGACCATTGGTCTGGTTACCTTATTTTTGGAAGACTATCTCAAGATACTGTTGGCCTTAATCTTAAACAGTGGTCAGGAATTAGAATATTTTCAGTTTCTCAGGAAGGAGAAGATAAGATTTCCTACAAAAGGCCAAGACTTGGCTAAACAAGTTAAATAGAATATTCTTGATTGGCTTCACCTCCTATACACCTACCACATTAACACAATCTATACTTATGGGTGCTTACATTCACTAGTCTCTTAAACGGGGAACGCAAAATGTCCTTGAATTGCTTAAAATTGTGGATAGCTGAAAAGTTGGCCTATATGAATCACCCAAGGTCACCCATGCAGTGATGTTAGTGGCAAAGCTGCAATGAGAACCTGGACGTTACTGGCTTTCATCCTAATGGTCACTTCACCAGACCAAGATACCACCATTATGAGAGATAATGACAATAAAACACTGCAGTGCTCTCAAATTGCACAGAAACTGCACTTTCACTGTTCTGAAAAGCTATCATTCAGTCTGAAAGTTATAAAAATTGCTGGGCCAACATACTCTAAATACATAGTGTCACTTACGAAGAACATGTAGTTTTTCTTAGTAGAGTAACGTTACAAAAAAGGGTAAGAAAAAGAACATGAATGTAGAACAGAAACTCCTGTTAAGATGTTGAAAAGGAAAGAACAGTAAATAATAGATACTAGTCAGTCTCTCTTCAAGATCTTACTGAACTCAGATGTAATACAGGCTACAAGACACTACAAGAGCACTGAGACCACAGTTGCCCAGAACTCACTAATGTTGGAATCGCTTGACGCAGCTTCCTTTCGCCAAAGTAACCTTTGCTACTTACAGCACAGTGTAATTGATAAGCAGCGTAATTGATAAGCAGCACTTAGACAACAGCAATCCATTCCTGTCTGGGTGACCTCACTGTTGGCTTTTGCCATCCTCCTGCAAGACGGCTGCTTATCACTTCTTTGTCCCTCCCCTTCCCTGATTGATGTCATTCCCCTTTCTTGTTATTATCATCCTTTCCATCTTTCCCAGAGTCCTTCATCTCCTGGAATCTCAGATGCACATTTCATCACTTTACTCCAAGAACATTCATCCAAATTTGGTATCTCTGCCAGCCTTCCCTTCAGCTATCCTCACCTCCCAGCACCCTTATCAATAGCTAGTCCTGACCCTCAGCCACTCCTTTGCTGGTTTCATAACCTTCTTCTGTCCTCTGTCTCTTCCCATACAATTCAGACATTATGCAGTCTCTTCCTTAATTTGGTGGCGGAAATAAAGAAAAAAAAAAAGGGGGCAGGGGAATGACAAACCTGTATCCCACTTATTCTGGCAGATATTCTGCCATCTCTGCCGCTCTTTTTAAGCTCCCTGACTGCAGTCACTACCTGGAGTCAGTCTCCTTGGCTTTCACCAATTGTTTTCATTGAACCTTATTTTCAACCTGACCTCTAATGACCTCTCTCCACCTAATGCTGTGAATCAGTATCTATGTTTCTCCCTCAGCTTTGATGCGACTTCATTCTCCTCTTGGCCTATCATGTTTCTTTCTTTATCAGGAAGTTCCAATCTGCTCATGTTGACAGGCTATCACTGACAATTACCACTGACAATTAGATTTTCAGGAAACAGCCTTTGTACTTTCTCCCAAGCTGCTCTTCCCTTCTGACAATCCATCCTCCTGTTATTTTTCAGTTCTTTTAAAACTTCATTTTTCAAATATATCTCTCCCCCTCTCTTTCCTTTTCCCTTTTCTCTCTCCCAGCTCTCTCCCTCACAAAGCCTGAATATGCTGGGATCTCCTTGCCTATCATGCTTACCAGCACTGTCTCATCAATTCCTTGGAATCCCACTTGCCTGGAATCCCATTTGTCTGCACCCATCTTGTGTTATCTTTTAATTGTTTGCTTTTAGACAGCAGTTGCTTCTTCACAGAACCTAATACAAAGGCATAATTGTCTATGAAGAGGCTATTAAGCAACGTGGTTATATATAAATACAAATTACAGCAGGAGTTTAGATTTCATTGCAGTAAGAGAGTAGTATGAAGACGTCATGAAGAAATGAGAACAAAAAAGCTTAAGAATGAGAAGTGGGCCTTAAAAACTCATTTCTTAGATGTGCTGGGCATACAAGTGCAACGTATATATCAACTGCATGGCATGCATCCATTGTCTTTAGAACTTAAGGTTTATAGAACCCTGCCTTCACTGAAAGCAGTAGGCATTTTATTACTTATTTCAGTATGGTCAAGGCTTTTCCATCTGAGTCTTACCATACACACTTTTTTATATTTGCAAAGAAGCAGTCAAGTAGAATATATATAACAATACCATTTCATAGTTGCATTCAGTGACTAGAAATTATCTTGACAGCTTGGTTTCTAATTCTGTATTAGGTTTGAATGCTAAGTCTGACAATAGTCAGGTACCAAAGCCAATGTTTAATGGATCACATACATTGCTCATTTTTTTGTGGTAGCTAGTTTCACAGAGTCTCCTCTGAAATTTAAATGAATAAATTATTTAGCAGCCAGCACTTGTCCTTAGATGGCATAACTTAGATGTCAATACCACCCAAAGCAGCCACATTTGCCAAACCTGTCTTGCATGAAATGGGATAAGGATATCTGCATAAGGAAAATGTCAAAGCAGGAAATTAACCCCTTCAGGGGGTTCATACAATCAAATATTGCAATAATTGTTATTGCATTAGCATTTAACTGATGCCAAAGGATCAAAATATTCCCACCGACACTGTGTTTACCAGTTAGACTGGTGGTCTTCCCGACTGGGAGGGCTAATGGGCTTTTCTGTGATACCACATTTAAGTTAGTATGCTAAAAAGCAAGTTTAACATGAAATTTTAATACAAAAGGTACAAAACTGAAATGTTTTCTCCAATACCAAAGGAAACAACAAATCTCAGCTTCTGTGACAATGTACCTCTTAGAGGATGATCATCCGTATAGAACAGTTTCCACAAAAAATGGTGTGTGCCTTTCTGGAGATGAACATTGGAAAGAGAGACTGAATACTGACTGGGGCAGACCATTTGAGCCCTTTGTATGTGTATATGCTAACTACACTGAAGTACCAGAGTGTCTGAGATGTGGAAGAATTGTGAGGAGCTTCTACACCTATTTACACCCTGATGAAATTCCTCACACCAAGACTGGGCTGACAAGGATTTGCTCAACTCATCCATTCCCTTTACATGCATTTCTTTCCACCTATTAAGAACAGAAACTACTCACAGAAAACACTGAAAGAAAAACAAGTTTCAAAAATTTGACTGTGACCAAATAACCCATCTGGAGGAAATCCTGAGGCTGCTGAGTTTAGTGAGTATTATTGTTACACGAGGTGTTTTGGAGCAGCAGCCAGCCTAAAATGTGTACTGCTTCCAGTCCACCCCTATGTAAAGAAGTGGGGATAAGGACTCAGCTGCAGCACTACACCCCACCCTACTGCAGATGCCCTTAGCACCACTTAGGAGCTTATAAGAAGGTTTACAAATGAGTCCAAAAACGTTATTTGCAACTACATAGCATGGCAAACTATTACTAAATGTCCCTCTCCTTCCTTGCATCAAGATTTTATACTCACTTACTGTATTCTAGTGTGATACTTCTTGCCCTGCAAAGGGCTTGAGCTGTTCCTGTTTGGTCTCAACTACACTACATTACTTTGGGGAGTTTAAGAAAAGTCGCTTTCTATATGTGTGTGTATATATATATATTTCCCTCTTGAAACAAATCAAAAGATTGCTTTTGCCCACAGACTATGACAGAGATTACAAGTCCTCCTATGCTATGCTCTCACTGAGAACTGGTCAAGTATAAAACATAAACACTTATGTAAATTATAAAGATCTTGTAGTCTTTATTGAGACAATTTTCCACAAGAGAGGGAAAATTCTGCTTGAGTAGGAATTGTAGGAACTGAGCCAGTTACATGGATTAAATATCAAATAGTACGCTACTTTCTCTTTTTCTTTTTTGCTTTGTGCCCATCTTGCTGCAGCTATGACTGAATATGTTAATCAAAATCCTATAGAACTGTACTCATTTGTGTGTGTTTACTTTCTATGTACATAATCATCTTACAAAAGGAGCATTTCTGCTTTGTGCTAGATGTCTTACTATGTAATTTAAAGTTGCAGTTACTGAAATATCCTATTCTAGCAGTCCCACCACTATTGAGTCTATTGCCCAGTCATTACAATAAATTATTATACAGGACCTAAATATACATTTCCAGTCTCATGATGTCCAAACAGCCCTGCAGTCAGAGAAATAAAATGTTATCTGTGGTGTGCCCTAAGAAACTGCATTTAGTATTTTGGATCAACAAACAGGAGGATTTTCCAAAGTTTAAAGGCCTTCACAGAGAATTCAGGAAACACGTAATTGTAGAGTGCCTTAACTTAAAAAACAGGATTTGTGTGTCTGTTACACAGGAAATGCTTATGGAAATGAGGAAGCACATACACCTGTCCATAACCAGTTCAAAGCTACAAATACGTTTTACTATTAAATATGTATTTTAAAGAGTATATAAACTTGATTGAGCATAAAACCAAATGCTCAACTGGTAATCAGTAGGATGGAATGGAGTAGCTGAGATGGCATGTACTTTCCACAGAAACCCCAAATTAAGAATAAAACAGATCTTCTCAGTCACTTCTGAGGGGCCAACAAGGCATGAAATATCAACCAGGTTACAAAAAAAAAAACATTTACCTTTGGGCCTCTGCTTCTTCTGTTCTGTTTTGAGAAGACAAGCACGTATCACCTGTCTGTACCTATGAATGCTGTCTAGGCATTCCTTATCTCTGCTCACTGCTGAATTTCACCCACTTAGTACTCAGACTATGCACAACCAAAGTCCAACTTAAACTCAACATGAAGAGGGTCACAAGGTTGTGATGGGCTGCGATAGGAGGTGGCTTCACTACGGGATAACAGCAGGTTTTTAACTGGCTCATAAACAGGGGTGAAAAGTTTGTCCTATCCTCCAACCTGCTGCCCAGAATAGTCATAAAATATCTGTGCCACACTCTTAAACTATGTGAAGGACCTGATCTGCTGAGATAGTGCAAAACTTCATATTTTTAGCAATTTCTTAAATTTGCATAAGGATGTTAGCATGCCTGAGCTTGGTGGTTACAGAATGAAAATAAAAGGGCTCAGGAAATGCTGCAGTTAATGGTGGCTTGAAAATTGTATCTATACAACATATACGTACTGGGAAAAAGTAGGCAAACTGACAGATTATAACCATGGATGAAATGCAATACATATATGATATGTACCATATATGATATATATATTGCAAAGATAACCTTAACAAGATCTATTTCTGGTATTTTTTCTCTCCCGTCCAAGATACTTGTATTTCAGAGTTTGCCTTTACATTCCTAAATTGAAACTGTAACATTCAATGGAAATAAGAGAAAGAATGAACTGGAAGCATGTGACTGTTTGGGGTTTTTTTTTGCATCATAGATCATTTACATTCTTCAGACATAAACTCTGTGGGGTTATTTAAAATGTAGCTACAACAATGTCACATATAGGTAGTGTAATAATTGAAATTCAAATGAATTATTTCATATTTGTGATTTTTAACTCCACATTACAGCAGAACTTGTCTGAGCCAACCAATGACAGGATGAAAAAAAAATATGCATCTTTAACTGGATGGCTCTTTAATAAAGGTGAAGTAGACTTTTCACGAATTAGCACAGGGATAATTTTGAATAATCTCTGAAGCCAGTAACTTGCCAAATATTTGGAGAAGTTTTGCTGTAGCTGATGCAGAATTTGTTGAAGATTTTATCAGTTGAATTCTGGTTTTACCTTTCTTGTGCTTATTAAATACAAAGCATAGTACAAAACCAGTGATGCGAAGAGTAAGTCTCTCACTGGGCTGCATCAGCCAATTCACTGTCTAAAGGCATTGCTCTTTAAAAGCATCAAGTACCTAAAATCACTAAGTACTGAAAATGCCAATAACTGTTTTGTTATCTAAATTTTATGAAACATATGGACATCTGCAATTATTTTATTTCAAATGGCTGATGATTGTTATTTCCTCTTTAGACTATAAAAAAAATCTTATCTACTGAGGCACTCCTTTGATCATCATATACTTACATAATTACACAGTTCAGCCAAACTAAGAACACCACAAAACCACTTCACTCTTTATAATGAGCAAACTTTAAAATTCACCCCTGTTTTTCCACACTGGCTAGTTAAAAGACTTTATCCACTTAAATGGGCAGCTTCATCTTTTCTTTTTTTTTTTTTTTTTAAGTATAAAGCATGAGCTATTTTCAGGCCACTCAAGGAAAGTCATGGTGTGTAATATCAAACTCTTTGATTTGTTGCTGGCATATGCATTGCAAAATGTCATCTCCTGTTGTTAATGGTCATGGACAGAGAATGCTTATGATCATTACTGATTTGTATCACTGGTTTCTTCACACTCAGAATCACTTCAGTAAACACAAGCACAGAACATACTGAATTTTAGTTTTGAAGAACAGTACCTCAGACTGAGCCTTCTCTTTTCTCTGAAAAGTCAATCAGATTAGCAGTGTACGTTTATACAGCTCTCAATGAATATAAACTAGAAGGAAGTTGTCTGTGGTATGCAGAATTGTACAGTCAACTCTTGGTAGTCTGTGGGTGTGTAACCCAGGTTGCAGATTAGCAGTGCTATGCTAAAACAAAAAAGAAAAAAAGGAAAAACACCCACCATTTTTCTTTGAATTCTGACCTCACTTTTTACTTCAGCCTAACTTCACTCCTTGATAAATGTAACAAACACAGGAAGTCCTTAGCTAATGTGCATATGCTTTGTATTACCTATGTTATAGCTTTATGTGGGTTAGGATACTCCATTTCTATTTTCAATAACTAAGAGTTGACTGTGCAACCATGAAAGAGCCCAGCAACCCACAGTTTTATTTGACATTTGCTAAAAAACAATTGCTTGTCAAAACACCTAATTCACCTTAAAAAGCATCAGAGTTCCCCTTTATATTATTTTGTTAAACCCATGAGTAATAACAGCTTGCTGCGATACTGGACTTCTATTAATATAAGTAAAATGTTCACACGCTTGAAAGGCAAAGCAAAGACAATACAAGGGAACAAACTCAATGCACTTAAAAGGAGATATTCAGTGGACTCGTCTGCCCCCAAAGACTAGAGACTGATGGAAAGCTATAATTAGATTTTGTAGCTGTACCAAAACCCTTGTATTAATTGGCTAGCTGTACATTTTATTCATTTAGAGGGTCATTAGCACCAAATATGCTTTTAAAAAATCATTTGCTCCTAGGCAATGCAACAATAATAAAGGTTTCTTCATGAAGGAGTTAGGAGAGAGGAAGCTGTTTCCTGTTGCCCCCTTCCCCATTCTCATTTTAATCTGCAGAACATAAATAGCATCTGCTTCATAGCAAAGCCAAAAGACAGTGACACCCAGCGTGTCATGGAATGATGACTCCATGAACTACCAAGGCAGCTGGAAGGAATTGGTGGTATCTCTGTCTTCAGGAAGGGAATGCAGACACTAACAAACCTTGGGAAGCTGCTGCAGGAGCTTATCTGCTGGGGAGGAGGGATGGCTGAGGCACTTTGTAAGGAGCAGGAGAAAGATAAGACTCACTATATGAAACATTTAATTTTGAAGAAGGATTGATGGAGAGGCTGTCAAAGGGCCAGTGGGGCAACAGAGGGCAGGAAAACCACAGGGGTAGACAGCCTTTTCTCCACGGAACCTGTTCTTACTCTTTTTTTATGCCACCAGGAAAATTAAAGCTACTAACTTCACATTACCCATGAGCATACAGATATAAAATAGTATGACATTCTTTGCTGTTCTAAAAGAAAAGAGTAACCTACCAGCCCTGTATTTTAACTTTGGCAACAGCTTAACTCCTGTATCAAAATGAAAGCAAAAGGCTTTTCATACTGTGACACAACAGTGTACTGAATTGGAATAAACCTTCTTGCTCCTTTGAATTTATACCCTAATATATTGGGTTTGATATGCTGACTGGGATCAAAATGCCAAAACCTGCAAGCTGCTTTAATTCATGTATACATACAATTCTTGTAGGAATCTCTCTAAACTATTTGACATCCTGTGCCAGTGAGTTGCACTAAGTAATAACTTTGCATAAAATATTACTTCATATGTTGTGTTTTAATTTCCCTGAATATCTTCTTGTTGTTTTAACAACAGAGAAAATAAAAGGAAATAATTCAGTTGTTTGCTGACTCCTTACTGGAATAATTACAAAAATTTGCTTAAAAAAAGTACTTCTCCTCTGCCATGCAGTAATACAGTTGCACATTTTGCAGCTAGCCGAAGGAATTATATTCATATCAAAAGAAAAACATTTAGCAAAATATTTGCTTTCAGACTTGTTTACTGTTTATTATTTTAATTTACATCAGTTACTTCTTGCAAAACTTCCAGGGAAATAATTTTGAATTGCTTTTATTTTTTCTTTTCCCACTGCATAGTAATTACAGCCTTCTTAGTATTTCAGAAGCATAGTACTATAGAAATGCTAGGGCCTGCTTCTGCTCCAAATGAAGTTAATGGGAAAACACCAACTGACTTTATTAGGAGTTAGGTCAGGCCCCAGATTTGCAGCTTTTGAAATTTCATAGTTGAAAATTTTCTGGCTAATCTTCAAAACCGACTACTTCTACAACTATAACACTATTTACAACTTTATTTATATGTACTTCTTTATTACAATATGTAATATCAATGTTCCTTGTAAAGGTTACTATTTTATAGAAATTAGACTGAAGTTATTGCCAATCAACCTTTTAATAAACTTAAGTGGGATAACTTTCAGATTTTTTCTCCACATACGATCCAGGTTTTATTCACTCTTGCTATCTTTGACAATTGCTTAACTACCTTAATTTCAAAGCCTTTTTCAGTGTAATAAAAAAGTCCTTTTGGTAGAAGTTTATTGGTCCCATTTCAAATTACGTTCTGAAACATTCTTGTACTGATGAGGACTCATTATTTTAGCAATTTTTCTGTTTCAACACAGTATATAAGGCCATGCCTCTCAACCAATCAACCTCAGTATAAAAGTGTAAGTGAGGTCAAACAGATTGCTCACCAAATCTTTGATCAAGTTGTCTGATCACATATAGACACAACTCTCTGAATTGTTGCATATGTTGTATAATGTTATCATACAAATTTAAGCGTTTCCATTATTGACTGCTGCTTGTGTATGTCTATATTAACTTGCTGGTCATAAAAATACAACAAAGGACAAGATATACCAATACTGAATTAAGACCTCTAGTCTTGTCACTCCAAAAATTAAGAAAAATACATGTTCTTTGTGATTGGCCAACTCATGATGTTGTGCTTCAAATATACACATTTTCCAAAATTAAACTGTGAAGTTAATGTCAAATACTGTGTTGTAACTTTAAATATAGCTGACATATTAGAACAGATAAATGGGTAATTATGATAAACTACACAATAGTGCTACTGTAGATAATATCATTTATCAATCCTGTGGTCCCCATCATTCATGCATTTACAGTTTGGGAATACAGTGACTGCAAAGGATAATAATTCATAATGGCTACATTCTCAGTATTTCATGCTACCTCACTAGACAAAATAAAAAAAGGTTAATTGTATAACTGGAAAAATGTAAAATTTTATTCCAAGAAAATTAACAAGCTACACAGGTAAATTTTGGCAAATGCAACTTTATATTGAAATCCACACATCTGTATCTTAAAGAAGGAAAGACTCACAGACTCTAATGTTTTTCTAAAATACTAAGAAATCATATTATATGCTTTCACAAGTTAAAACTTAAATAATTTAAAACAACCAATACACCAAAATGTGCAGAAAATATAAACAAGACTGTGCCTTCAGTAGAATAAATGCTTCACAAATTGTGCAAGATATCATACTAAGGCTGCGGTCTCCCCATGACAGCTGTCTTAAAATATAAACATACATCAACTGCCTGTGTTTCTCAGAACAAACTAGAAAGGGCGGCACACCTAGAAAAAAAATCATATAATCCCAGTGATGTGCATACTGATTTTGGGAACCACTGGAGTAAAAAGGAAAAAAGAGGACTAAGTGATCTTTCATGCACTCCCAAATGACTGACCAGAGTTATTGATTCAGTTTTCCTTGCTTATTTGCTTCAATGCTAAACAAAATGGAAGATACCAGATAACCCTTTAAGGCAACATGTGTTTATTCTGTATAATTTTAACTGCTCAATTATGACTGGATATTATCATTAACGTTGCCTAACAGACTGATATCTAGCTTTTCAAAAAATATAAATAAGAGTCTACTAAACTTTATACCAAATCAGCAAAAAACACAGAATACAGTTAAATGTTAGTAATTTCACTGTTAGGGAAAATGGTATTTAGAAAGAGTAATATATTTGGGGAAAAAAAAAAGAAAAAAAAAGTCTAAATCTGACCAAAAATACTGCTTTGGAATGCTCCCCAAAACTTACTCACAAGGCAAACAGATTTGTAAGTGTGATAATCCAATAATGCATGGCACATCTTTAATCAGTTACAGTACTTGAGTCCCCAGTTTTCAGTCTTTGCAAAACAATAATTGTATGAAATGTTTTAAAGGTCTTCAGATGTCTAAAATTAGTTTTATCAACACATTAACCTCATATCAACTTAATTTATTAAGATGTCCAATGCTAATCTTTTTGATGGTCTTATTTTATGTAGTGATATACACAGCATTTAGCACTGATACTTAGCACCTGCTACTTTCATAATCTAGATTTTAACCACATAAAGGAATTCAGGGCAGTAGTTCAGTCCTTTGTTCTTAATTACAAACCTTCAGCAGTGGTCAGCAGGAACATGTTTAGGTTTAAAATAGGATTAGAGGTGAGCTATTGCAAAGACTGCAGAATGTTGCCCAAATCCTTACAGCTGCTGACATCCCATTCTTGATTTTCTCCTCAAGACATGGCTACAGGCCACAATTGCTTAGCAGAGAATGGTAGTGTTTCACAAGGCTAAAGATTTACAGATGCTCCCTCATATAACACAGTAAGGTTCCCTTGGTAACCTGGATTTTCTGCAGTAAAGAAGGGTTGTGCTGAAACAGCGCCTCAGCTCCCTGTTGGAGAAAATGCAGACAAAAGGATTGATTCCAGCTTGGGCAAAACTCATCCAGACAGCGGCTGTTAGAAATCCCCCCGGTACTACAGGCCCTCTTGCAAAAACTCTCCAGTAACAGGCTACCAAATAGGGACCCCACAAGGTCAGAAAGAGGAATGTCATGATGTAGAACATTCTGCTGATTCTCTTCTCCATTTTGAACTCATCTAAAACCAGTAGCCTTCTCCTGCCTGTGGTGTTCGCGTTTTGCCTGATTCCCAGCAAGGTTGGAGGTGTGGGACCCCTTCCAAATCCAGCCAGCCAATTAGCAGCTGCTTGACCACTCGCTCCAGGACCATGAAAAGTCCAGTTCTGGCTCACTGCTGCAACAAATTGGACTGGCTTCATTTTCCTGCGATCGTGAACAAAAAATATCAGCTTGAGGTAGACAAGCTGTGTGGCTAGGAGGATAAGGGCAAGAAGAAGCATAAATCCCAAGGAATCATTAGCCCTGAAGGAACGATGCTGGAAAGTGCATTGGTCTTCCTCCCTAATGAACGAGTAGGTGCCCACATCTAAAACTGGGGGAAAAGCCATGGCTACAGAGAGGGTCCACACCATACAGATAACGGCCAAACAGGTCCAGAAGGTCAGTCTTTTTGTATAAAAACGGTGGTGGGCAATAGCTAAGTATCTGGTGACGCTTATGCAGAATAACATGAAAGCAGTGTGAAAGCAGGACAAAACCCCCAAAAAGGCAATCACTTTGCAAGTAAGAGTCCCGTACGTCCAAGTAGAGCCATTTTTTACAGAGGTGAAAACAAATGGGAAACAAATTGCAGATCGGAGGATATCTGAGCAGCAAAGATCCAACAGGAAGTAGTAAGGAGCTCTATGCAAGGTCTTATCTTTGACTAGCAAAATGGAGATCAGAAGGTTACCCACCACACTGACTCCTATTATGAAACCCAGTGAAGTCAGTTTCAGAAAAGCTGTTAAAGGAGAGAGATTTTGTAAAATGTTGTCAGCTGCATGGCTGTAGTTCGCCATAGATGGATGGATGATATGTATATTGCCTCAGTCAAGTCTCATGATCTATATTTAAGAACAAGGAAAAAATAGATCCATACATCTTACTGAAAATGTAATCCACAAACAGAACTGATCTTGTGTCTAGTCATAGAGTACATCCTCTTCTTTCTGATTTGTCATGCCATCAAAATATCTGAAAAAAAATCGAGCTATCAGTTCTTAAGTTAACAAGAAATGATGTCAGAAAGTGCTAACAAAGATGTTAATTTATGGAGAACCAAATGAAGTTGTAAATTTGAGTACTATTGTTTGTTTTTAAAAACCATGAGGCTTTTATATATATATACATATATATATACTTACTGTTTAGCATGATCGATTATTGACATTTCACAGATTTGGCTTGTTACAGTTTCAGAACTGACCGGTGCCCCTTATATTTGGTAGCATATATAATTTTGCCGTTAAAGCCTCAGAGATTTTATGAATCAAAGGGCTCCCAGTTTGCAAGCTCAAGAGCTAATCACTGACATCTTAAAAAAAAAAAAAAAAAGAAAAAAGAAAAGAAAAAGAAAACAAAGACTGCTGATATTTTGACATTACCTACATTTATTTTATGGCTACAGTATTTGTCAATGTTTTAGAGGCAGCTGCTGTGTTGATACTGATCACACCCAAAGAAAACCTGCAGAATTTATGTTTTTTAACCCAAGTCACCAAAGCACATTAATCACACTGTGTTAGTTCATGCATATTGTAAGAGAAACAGTATTCACAATCCCCCTCCCTTCCTCCTATAAACCGTAATTTTATCATTTAAGCTCTCAAATAAACAGGTATGCCAGACAGTCGATAGCACGATGCTTTAGGGGCTCCCTCCCCCCACCCCCTCGCTTTAATGCAAATCTTTAAAGCCTCAACATAATTCATAATAAGCAACGGTCAGTGTAAATACTGAGCAAAAATGGGCAATACCCCCAAAATATAATGCTCACCCTTTTGGAAGGCTGGTTTTGGTTATGCTTAAATAAACATATAATAAATTGATATTACTATTTTTTTAGCTAATTAGGGCTCCGTGATTCACACTAATCCTCCCAATGAATCCTACCGGAACACATTTCATGCAATAAAATAACATAAAGAACTGCCTGCTGCTGCTGGAGGGGGGGGTTGTTGTTGTTTTTTTATCCTCTCCCTCCAGAGCCAGGGACAGGAGCCACACCAGCAATGATCAGACTCCTTCGTTATTCACACCAAGTGTTTCCTATGCTACCTCGGGTGTACAAAGGATATTCCCACCGAATCCCAGCAAAACCCCTCCATTCTTACCGTCCACAAAAGAGCCTGATTGCTGCTGTGTAAACAGAGGCTGATCAGATCATGGCATCGTTTTAAAGCCATGAAATCAGGCTCGCCCTCCCCCCTGCCGCCAGCCCCGCCGCTTCTCCTCCTCAGTGGAGCTGTCCCCGCGGCGCGCCGGCCCTACCTCCGCACGGACACACACTGACACCGACACACTGACACACACGCTCGCTCACACGCACACGAAGCCGCCCGCTCCCCCGCGGACGGCCATGCAGGGCTGGACTGCGCCGCGCTGCAAGGCAGCCCGGGAGCCGCTGCCTGGCAGAGCCGCATCTGCCGGAGCCATGCGGGAGCCTCCCGCGGCGGGGAGCTCGGGAGAGCGGAAGAGGCATTGTCTGAGCACACTTCCATCATGCCGCCTCTTTAGAAATCACCCCCCTCTCCAGACCCGCTCCCGGGGGGAGCCCTCCCCACACGCACCGGCAGCTGCGGCAGCCCTCGGCACCCCCAGACTGCCCCGGCCCCTCTCCTCCTACCTGTTGGTGCCGGAGATCCCCACATGCCAGAGCTGCGCCTTCCCGCCGGCCGAGCGGTCTCTTTTAGCGTCTGTTTTATTTTCCTCCGCCGCCTGCCATTCTTCTTTCTCGCAATCCTTTTCCTTTTCTTGCTCTTTTTTCCCTTTTTTTTTCCCCTCAGTACCTTACCAGAGCCCAGTCAGCGGCTGGCGCGGCGCATGCTCACTGCGCCCCCAGCTCCGTCCTCCCCTGTCGCAGCGGCACAATCTCTCCCAGTAACGCTGCCTCAATGGGGGCAAAGCAGCTCCGCGGCAGCAGCAGTGTCCTCAGGGGTGGGCAGGCGGCAGTTGCGGCGGCAGCCTCCTGGGTGAAGAGATGGAAGCCTCGGCACCCCTGGCAGAAGCAGCCTCCTCCTCAGTGAGGGGAGAGCAGCCTCCGCGGCAGCACGTTCCCATCGCGGTGCATAGCCCAGCTGGATTTATTGGCGAGCCTGGGCAAGCCAGCTTGAGGAAAGAGAGGGGGAAGCATTCTGTCCTGCGCTCCTTGTTTATGCCTTTCAAGTCCCTCTCCCGCCCCTTTCGCTTAAAGCGGGGGGCTTGGAAGCGCCTGTCGGGAGAGGGACCGGGCGGTTTCTTCGCCTGTCACCGCTTGGATTCTCCCGGTCGTCGCTCGTTTTCTTCCCTCCCGATTCCCACCCGGTGAATTCCTTCTTCCTAACCCCTGAGCCGGGGGGGGGGGGGGGTGTCCTTCAAAAGGCCGCCACATCGGGGCAAACACC
>JANHGB010019252.1:0-14758 GCA_026283785.1 Coracopsis vasa
CTAGACCAGGTTGCTCCAAGCCCCGTCCAACCTGGCCTTGAACACTGCCAGGGATGGGGCAGCCACAGCTTCTCTGGCAACCTGTGCCAGTGTCCCACTGCCCTCAAAGTGAAGGATTTCTTCCTAATGTCTAATCTCAATCTACCTGCTGTTAGTTTAAGCCATTCCCCCCTGTCCTATCACTACATGCCCTTGTAAAAAAACCCTTTCCATTTTTCTTGTAGGCTCCTTTTAGGTATTGGAAGGCTGCTCTAAGATCTCTCCAGGGACCTTATCTTAGCAGGATGTTTTCTCGCTCCTGTTTTTTGAATATACACATAATATTGGACATACCAGATACTATATTGCTAATCTCAGCAATTTGCTGAGAGGAAGAAAAGGTGAGAGTTGCTGCTAGCCAGAAATACCTACACCTTGTCCATTTTCATGTAGGAAAAGCACTACTTTGATCAAGCAAGCCAGATTTCTTGTGCACTTTATTTCATACAGTGTGACAAATTTGTCTGGTAAATTTTAGCTAATTTCCTCCTTTTTGGGAAGCTGGGAGATATGAGGCCATATCAGTGACATGTTTGGGTGAGTCAGTGTTTTGGGCCCAGCTCACCTCTTTGCTGTTCTGGCTTTAGACCAAGGTGTGGTGCAATGCACAGATGGCTTAGTAGATGATTTTCTTTGAAACGTAGAAGAAGTCCCAGTATTTTTGTTGTTGGCCAACTCCAGGAATTTTCTTGAAGCCTCTAGATTTTCCCTTGTATGTCAGAAATGCACTGGTGGTTGTTCAGATTACAGCTGATAGAAATTTTTAGTTTTCCACTTGGGTGAGAGAGATGATAAGAAATTGTCATCTTCTGTTTTGAAGAATCTCACAATGTAGGGACCCATACAGCTTCATTCTTCATTATTTGCTCAGCTTTTAGAGAATATTGTACAAAGTGCTGGATAAAAATGCCACTTACGTGCTTCACACACAGCTTTGGATTTTACATCGTGTACCCAAAGTAAAGGGAGGGAGTGCCTTTTAAAAAACATGGCACAGAACAAGACTACAAAATAGTGGTCCCATTCTACAACTGTTCTGTGTGGTTGTGAAAAATCTGTGAATTTGGCAGAAGGAGAAAGTCAGTGATCATCAAAACCACAAGAACTCTGCCTAGATGAGCAGAGTCTGCTGGCTCAAGCAATAAGACATCCTGACGTAAAGAATGATGTTCTTCTTTAACATGTAGCTCCATCTGGAAATCTGTTTTTAGGTTCAGAAAATACTGAACTATGACAGGAACTAAATCCTGCTTTAGCTTTTGGCTCTTTAAAGGGTTAGCCAAAAGTAATGAAATATCTTTTTCAGCTAGAGAATAGGTAAGAGACTAATGCTGTGGTTAGATCCAAGCACTCTGGAACAAATACTGACTTAGTCACTTGAAATATTATCAGTGTTTCTTCCATGGGCAGAGCTACTGTGAAGGATCAGATTTGTACCTGGAGCCTTCTGTGGCACTGGACCAAATTTTCTGGAGGTTTGACCTTACTGCGTGTGATCGGCCACTAGCCCGTGGACTCTTTTGGCAGTCAAAATGATCAGGAAGCCTGAAGTTTTGTGAGCGCACGTTGCTGTTGTGAGAACCACTGTAAAACAATAGAAAAATGTTAACCAAGGAAAACCTTTGGAGAAACTTCTCTCTGCCAGATTTATGGGTATTGCAGAGTAGCAGACAGAATCACAAAACAGGTTAGTAGACTTTGTGCAGTGTTTCCCAAAGGACACTCACCCCTGTTATTTGAGATATTATTGGTTTAAAATGAGCCCTAGGGGTTTTCTGTCAGGACTTATATGGCAAATGGGTTGGCAAAAGCATTTCTTCTGTTGAAATCGTACCTATGACTTGTATGGCTCTTCAGGAGAGAACCTCAGTAGGTCTGCTAGATGTGATTAAAGAGCACATGATTAATGAAGCATCCTGCTTGGTGGCCTTCTCCTGTACTGTCTGTATGGCAATTTTCCAATATGCCTTATTACAGGAATAAAATCCATATTTTTATATATGTGAGCGATACTGAACTGTGTGGACTAAATTTCTTTATGAGAATGTCTTCTTGGAGTAGTCTGGGCATAAATAGTAAGATTGGGAATTAATCAAACTGTTGATAGAAAATAGGACAGAAAGGAGAAGAAAACCTGAAATTGGATGTCATGGTTTTCTATAGGCCTTGCTGTGAAGGTTTAGATCAGAGGAAATATATTAATTTTGGGCTCATACTTTCTACTCAACAGCTTCATCAGGTAAGAGAGTTTTGCAGAAAAATTTTCTGTTAACACCGATCTAATTCTTAGCTTGTACAGTTCTCAGCATCAAGAATCAAGGATGTTCACCACTAAAGAGGCTGTATTTTTCTACTGAGAATAATTTCAAGCTCAAGACAATCTTCTTAAAATAGTTATGAACAGCTATATTTTATAGAAAAAATAGGTAATAAAAATGTAGAGAGCATGCTATGGGTTTTCTTTCACAAATAGTATTCTTGAGAACATTTAACTTCAGTAGAGAGTACATTAAAAGAAGGAATTAAAATAAATCACAAATATAAAAAGCCTTGAATTTTTTAGTTTTACCATGTGCTGTGTTTAAAGCATAAAATAAAGCCAGTTAATGTTCTCGTTTTCTAATTTTCTAATTCACTAAAATGGCATATGCTTTTCATTTGTGTTTACTTTGGCATCCAGAAGAATGAAAAGAATTAAATAATGCTGGAGACAAGCTTAATCATTATCTTGTGTTCAAGCACTTTGATGATATATTTAAAATAGATGTGTGAGCCTTTTTTGTTCCTTGTAATATGGAAATTATAAAGGAAGGTGAACAGGATGATAAATTAGAGATGCTCTCAGTGAGGCTGTTATATTATTTTTAGGTAGAAGACATACTGTACACACCGAGCCTCAGCTGAATATAATTAATTTGAAACGTTATCGCTGTTGTGCTTGCAGACCTATTGTAATTGTTTTTTCAGTTCTGCATCTTGCTGGCTCCTATCACACCCCTCACTGTGAGATCTTTTCCTGTATTGCACGTGTCCTGTTTGTTACCACCATATGGTAGTTAGAATTTCAGTAGCTTTGCTCTGTTTACAGACCCCTGTGCTTTGTCATATTTTTCTGCTCACCCTGCATTGCCATCTGATACCTGTCATCTGTTTAACACATTGGATGCCAAAAATACTCAGATTCTCTTTTTTTCAAATGCATGTGTGAGAAAGACTGTTTCAGAAAGCTGTTTTAATAAACATTGATCCAAAGTAATTTCCTGTTATGTTGAACCAGTACCCACACCTCTCAACTTTCCAAACTTTTTGAAAGGTGCCAGCTGACTAAAGAGACATACTGCAGCACTGGGGACTTATTTTATGTTATTTATTATCTTTTTGCTTGTGTGCATTGCATTGTTGGCATGGGACTGTAATGTGTTTAAGCAGCTTTTCCCCTGTGTGACTGTAAGTACAGCAGAGTCTATTCTTAGCCTGGTTGCCAATTGCAAGTTTATTAGAGTTGCTCTACGTAACCGTTTTTGAAACTAGTTTGACAGATAAACTACATTATGATTTGTAAGCATTGGCATTAGTGATGGCTGATGCCATTTTAATCCAGCATTTCAATATCTTGTGATATTGGCACCAAAAAATCACTTCGCCAACTGTCATGACATAATTACATTTGGGGATGGAGAACAGGTAGCATGAAGAATGACTATATCACTGAATTAGAGGTAGAGGAGTCTGCAGTAGCATTTGGGGTGTTAGACGTGGTGAATTTTTTCATTCAGTAGTATTTTAAGATACAAAAATCTTGACTTGCAAGGTGTTCATAAGCTTAAAATTTGGAAGAAATGCTCATAAGCTTCTGTTGCCTATGGCTTTTTGATGGAACAAAGAACAACAGCAACTCACAGTTGTGTACCCATGGTGAAGCCGTATAATTCTGTGGTCATCTTCTGCTAGCTTCCCTGGGCATTGTTGTGCATAGGGTATTCCAAACTGACCTAGCAGTTTGAAAGTGCAAGGACCAGGACCAACTGCCTACAAAAGGTAGCTGATCTCTTAAGACCTTGGGTTGTCCCATCTGATGGGTGGTTGTTCTGCTCTCCACTGGCTTGGATTGTCTCTGTTGTAGGTAGCTTGTTTGATCAGGACAAATTCTGTCTGGGTTATGTGATTCGTCCAGCTGAACTTAGTGATGCTACTAGTTAATACTGTTCAGTTAGATAAATGGGCTTCTCTCTGTTTCCTCTCTCACGTGCACTGCTTCATTAGTAGCTCTGTATTCAGAATAAGAGAGCAAAATACTGGCACCTATTTTTGTGATTTTGTGTAGATGCCATTTTGTGCCTTACTTCTAAAAACTCTTCCTTGAGATTTTTATCCATCTTCCCCTTCCCCAACCCTTAAACTGAGCTTTTCTACTGTGACACCAGCATTCTCCCCGCCTTACCCTTTCCCCTTCAGGCTTTTTGCGCTTTGTTTTACATGACACTCAAGTTATTCTGCATGTAGTGCCTGGTTGGTTATGATGTGATGCCCATCCTTAGAAAAAAATCATGTCCGTGGTAGTTATGTGATTCAATAAATTAATGAAAAATATTGAAGAGATCACCATTTATTACTCTTTCACTTCACTCTGGAAACAGATAGGTTTTGTTTGTTCACAAAAATATTACTTTGGTGAAGTTTATCGTAAAGAAATGATGTTTGTATTCCATAGTAAAATGAACCTCCTGGTTTCTAAGAGATAATAAATCAAGTTATTTACGCATTGATTTAATGTATTTTAACAGACATTTGCAGTCAGAGACACTTCACAAAATAGTATTTTACTGGAGAAATTTCCTATGGGACTCAGAGACTACTGCTCTAAGGATCATCTGGCACTTCTTTCAGTGAAGTAGTGGCATTAAGGCCATCACAAGTTGACACAGGTCAGCTCATTCAGGAGACATGTTGTGTGTCTCTTGTATACGACATGTAGAAGAGATGTATTGCTGGGTTAGATTCAGTAATATTTAAGTAAATAAGGAAAATGAAGACATCTCAGTCAGTTTATCAGGAAAAACATGATCCAGTAGCTGAAATACTGCACTTTTTACAGCCTGTTACAGGACTAGAGATGGAAACTTCTTGCTTACTAGCTCTCGAAGCAACAATAAAGAAAAAAAAGCTAAATCCCACCCAGATTAGGTGGCACAGTTTTTAAGCCTATTATTAAACTGGTTATATTCTATTGGTACTTCTAGCTGTTCTTTCCCAACTTTTTGTGGTTGTGGGTTCATGATTTTTTTTTTTGTGACAAAAAATCCATAGAGTGATTTGGTACTTATTCTTTGCATTAGAGGTCATTGCCTCCTCACCTGCTAATCACTGCTCTTGATTCTCGACCATGTTGAAGCACACTTATTTTATGAATGGTATTGTTTCATATTGCTCTGAGAGAATCCAGAGCTGTTGATTTGGCTGGGGAAGACAGTAATTAGTTTCCCTCTGCATCTTGATGAAGCTTTTTCTTTGAGGATGTTTCCAGCAGTCTTTTTTAGAAGGAGTTATAAAAGGAGCTCATATCTAACATATTTGGGCCTTGATGTTATTACTAAGCAACCGTGTATGAAAATTACTTGTATCTGCAAATGCAGTAGCGTAAAAGCACATGCCTGTAATCTCACAAATGTTACTAGCATGGCTGGATGTCTCTGGGATCTTCGCTTTCTGCCATATATCTCAACTAAACCAGTTCATGTGTTACGCTATATAAAGAAAACAGAATGAAAATGTTTCACTGAAAGAAAAAAGGCAAATTAACTGTAGTTAATTGACTTTAATATTTTTATCATTCTTCTCTTGGTGTTAGAGTAAGCCCTGATTTCATAATTTCAGGTAAGCCTTCCATTAATTTTTTTTTTCTTTCTTTTTAATATATCTCATTTATTGGATAAATAGACGTTTCTCTAAAATAGCTGGGAAAAGAAGAGAGGACTTTTGATCTCACTTCCTAGTTTAGCAGGGGCTAAATTGTAAGAGTGTTGCAAAATGCTGAAAGTTGGTGTTCATGTTGTGGTTTAATAATGGCGGTAGGCAGCAGGCAGGAGAAAATTTCTCAAGTCTCCTTTTATAGTGGATCTCATGGAATCTGTTGATGTGACATATTTTAGAGAATTGAAATTTACTTTTAAAACAAACTCAGTGGCAAATCTTGTTATTTCTATTTTCAGTAAGAAAAGCCTTTTTTTCCAAGTGGCACATATCCCATTTAAAATCAAATAGAAACACTCTTAAGTTGGTAACTTGAAAAATGCTAGGACTTTATTCCTCAAGATGCTTGGTTTTGCCAGTGCAGTTGCAAAAGCATCTCAGGCTAACACTTCTGCTGCAGCAAATGATTTTATCGCTCTTCCTTAGCTTCGGCTTCTGCTGCTACTTTTTTTTTAACCCATAAGCATGAATGCAACTGTGTGGGCTCAGATTTTTTTTTACTTCATTTGTGTCTAACCCCATTCAGTTCCCTGGACTGGTTCACTGCATGGTTATATAGATAGTGCTGTCCCTCAGTCATTGTGGCAGGTTTTCCTGCAACAGGTATTGCCTGAATGCTGTAGGTAAAATCACATATTCCTTTACTTCTACAGTTTTGATGCAATCTTGAAAACCTGGTTATGTTTACAGGGCCTGTGTTTATTAGGTAGATAACGCTTGGCCCTGAATGCTTGTTTTGACAATTCTCCCTAAGAGAAGGACTGTAACATAGTGATATTTCCATAACATTTTAAGTGGTTGCATTTGGTAAAATTCAGGCTGCTAACAGCGTTACGTGTATGAACTCGTGAAACTTCTTGAACTCTGGCACTTGGAGCTGGTGTCAACTCTTCAGAGCAAACCAGCTGCTCTCCTGCTGCACCATCTGTGTTAGGAGAGCTGAGTGATAAAGAAATTGAATAGGAAAGTGCACCAGAGCTGTGATGTTTATGTGAGGAAACTGATACAGGTGAGATTATTCACAAAGGCAAGAGGTGTATAAAAATGCCCATACTGGTTAAGACCAAAGGACAAGGCATTGACACATTGTGGGGTGTCCTCACCACTCTTCCGCTGGCTCTAGCCAAACCGTCCATGTACAGCATTGGGAAGAGGAAGCCTGACAGAGGATCCGGGTGACTTTGGAGTCTCCAACGTCCTACCATGTCTCTGGACAGAATTCTGTTTGAGTAGTCAGCTGAGTCTGTGGAGGTCTTCAAGCTGCTCTGCTTGGTTTTCCCTGTGGCTAACTGTTTTTAAAATTAGTTAATGATTTTTCTGTTACCCACCTTGTACCCTTCTCTCTTTTTCTCTTTTCTTTAGAAAAGAAAAAAAAATCTTTGACTCCCATGATAATTTTCCTAGTTTCGTATTGGTGTTGAAAGTGTTTAGCTCCATCCCCCTTCCTTAGGTCATGTTAAGGCTGGGGTACCAACAGTGACCTATTGGGGCTGCTCAGGGAAGTGTAAAAGTATATGGCAAAGGGGTTGACATGCCTCCTCTCTGCATGATGCCACTCATGTAGCACTCATGTATTCTAGCTAAGCACTGAATTGACTGTATTAGGGCATAGGAGTCTGCTCGCCTGGGAACTGACAGTAGTGGGATGGGATTAGAGTCTAAACTCTTCAACTGATGATGAGTCAGTGAAGTTCAAATAACAGCTGGGAGGGCAGATGCTGTAGTTAAAAAGGATGTTAAAAGAAGTAGAAAGATTGAACATTTAGCAAATACGATGTAGTTTCTGCATTGTCTATGGAGTCATTTGCTGCCCTAAGGCACAAAAGCATCCCACATGTGAGAAGCATGCTAGAGACTGTTCCAGGAGACCAAAGTTAATGCATGTTGTAGCACAACTTGCAATTTCCTTGTTTACAAAAAAGGAAGTTTTGTTGAATTTAATGTTCAGAGGTGAGTGAAGAAGCCAGTGATGACTGTGGTTGTGGCTTGCAGTTTTTAAAAAAGCTGTTTCCAATGGGCATAGGGACAAATTTTCATGAATATTAATTTGGTGTGTAACTATGTGCAACCACCTCACTCGCCTCATGAGACTTCATATTCTCTTAAGCCTTGTGTCACCAAATTGGGCAGTGTAATTGTTTGTGGTCAACGTAATTACAAATTTTACTGGGATAATACAAAAAAATTGTTAGATTAGTGGAGTTACATCCTTTTCCTGTCCATGGAAGATAGGGGAGTGGGTAGCTCCTTGCCACCATTTCCCACTCACCACCCTTTTTCTATTCTTTTAACTTATTAACATTTTCCAAGTCATTAATTCTAACTCTTTTGCTTGTACTTACATCACAAGCTTACCTGGGGGGCTTTATGTGAAATCTGGTCTCATGGCTGGTCTATAACCTGGTCTAAAATGATGGACTTCTGTTACTCTGACCTCTCCTGTCAAGGCTCTTGTTCTGTAAGTCAGTCAGCTGGAGCCTTTTCTACCCTGGTATAATCTCCATCATTTACAGTTCCTTCTCCACCTCAGAGGGATAGATCATATTTTCCACCTGTTTTTCTTGCTTTTTGGATTTGTGTTGCCCTTTCCATGTTTTCCATGCATGTGCTGTGACCTACAGGTCTTGTTCCTTATTTTTGTGCAAGCCAGCTGTGATATCGTGAATAAGGCTTATGCCCTATGCTAGGAAAATAGGTTTCCAGATCCCAGCTCATAACAGCAATTGGGTGAAAGGGCTTATATCTCCTTAAAAACGCCAAGAAAATAGGCTCAGAGGTTCCCCAAAATGCAAGGGCTCTAGGCTCTAATAATGTAGTTGGGATAGAGCAGTAGTGGGTGGAAAGGTGGTGTCTCCCTCCTCTCTCAGTCTTGTTTCAGTTTTTCTTTTCCTGTTAAAACCTTCACTGTTGAAACGTAACAGTTACCGCTCAAAAAAACCCACAAACCCCTCCCTAATGCTACTGAAGCAGTTTTAATGAAAAATAAGACTAACTTTTGGGACATAAGCTTTTATGCACAGAATTGCCATAAAGCATAGGAGATGTACTCTTGCTTAAGGTAGTAAAAATAGTCATATGAGGAGAATGGAACAGCTTTTTATCAATGGCATTGGTTTTCATATTTTTATGAACTCAGAATAAAAAAGGAGTTGATTTAAATAATTTACATTTTTTTCATGAAAGCCGTGACATAAGAATATATGTTCTTAAACAAAGAAGAGATAATATTGTTTTTCCACAGAAGGCATTGATTGCTTCAGTACTAAATATATCTCAGCGTGTAAGTGCTTTTTAGTACAAGACATAGACAGTTTCTCTCTGAATTCCTCAGCTATGCCTTTTTTAGTGCTGTTATGTGTTGTTTGCTTAGTTATCTGGTTTCTCTTTTATACCTCAGAAAGGGTAACAGTCACTTGGGAGGAACTGTGGGAAGCTAGAATGTAAATTCCTTATTGTAGATATTGCACATTTCTGACTCACAGTTCTTCAGTTGTGTAAGGAGGAAGTCTGCTTGTGGGCTGAGGTTATTTTTAAAAAACAAATAGAAGTATATGAAAATGACGTTTTCCAGTAACCTACATGAGGAAACTTCCAGGAAGGTGAAAAATGACATTTTACACAAGTTATTTAATGAGCTCATTGACGTGCTTGCAGAAAACCTGCCTTTAGTAAAATGTTAGTTTGAAAATTACTATTACTGCTGGTGAAGGGGCACCAGAGAAGAGCCCCATGAGTGAAGGCACAGTCCATGCTACTTTACTGATGTGCCCCTGCTCTAGTGTGAGGAGAAGGGGGACGTTTTAACCAAGGTTTGGAGCTTTTTTGTCTTAGCCTGTACAGTCTTGTTAGAGTGCTGCCAGGTAGTATGTGCTTGATAAGAAGTTATATGAGGGAATTGGAATTAAGCTAACTTATATTGAGGACAAAAATATCTGTTACATGTGAAAAGCTGTTAATTCCAGGGGTGGTGGCCGGGTCTAAATTCCTGTGTGAGGTCTGTAAGTGAAACAGTTGTCTTGGCCAAATCTGAACTTTATCATGAGTCATAATTAAATGCTTTATGGTTATGCTGCTCCTTGTTCCTTGTGACATGGGCGTGTAGGAAAATACCAACATTCATTAAAACCACTTTGTCCCTCATGGATGCAGGGGACAGTATGAGTATATTGCTTCAGGGTTTGAAACTAAAAAGTAAACGTCTAGAATCATAAAACGATCACAAGAAATAATTAAAAAAGTAACTTCATAAATTTCTGAATTGTGTTGGGAGATTTGTTTTACCGCATTGCCTGGAAGCACTTCTTGTGCACCATAACCCTTCTGAGTGAGGGCTTTTACAGAATAGAAAAAAGGCCGTCTTTGCTACAGGGGCAGTCTGCATTGTAAGTATTAAGCGAATAATAAAATAACAAGAGCAGACAGGGGAGTCTGTATTGTCTGGCCTGATAACTGAAAATTTTGACATACCAGTAAGCTGATTTTTGTCAGATCTTTGTAGGCATCAAGGCAAAGGAGAGTTCGAAGGAGGATAGTGTGATGGTGTTGTTGCTAATACTGCCGTGTTAGGGGCAACAAGGGGAAAGCCGCAAAGCTTCTCGCTTGAAATTAACTTGAGCAGAAGTGTCTCAGTACTGAATGAGAAATGATAGGCAAGTTGGAAATAGGCTGTAAAAGTCTTTGAAGGTGAAGATAAGCCATTTATGTTTTATGCAGTAGAAAAGGGGGCTCATCAGAGTAATACAAAGAGAGAAGAAAAATAAATTAAATTTTATTTGTTTCAGGATTGTGATTAGACTTTCAGCAGGACAGGCTTGCACTAGCGAGAAAAGGAATGAAGAGAGGAACAGATGATAGGTGAATGTTTAAGCTGAGTGGATATGAAATTAGCTAAACTTTGGGTTGGTTTTAGTTTTAATTTGCAAAATTAATCTCCAAAGCTTATATAGTATTTTTTAGGTGGAGGTTTCAATAGGTGTGAGTCTAGTATAGCACAGTAGTTACTGATTCTGAGTGGCAAGCGGAATAGAGGCAGTGGTTAAGGTTTGCTGGAGGTGAAAGGAGATCTCTGTTTCAGTTTATGGAGTTCGATGTACAGGTCACCCATGACAGGAGTTTGTAATCTATGCCAAACACTTTGGTTTGGACAGGAGGAGACAAATGTGATGTAGAGAAACAGACCTGTGAGTTACCAGTGTGGTCAAATTTGTGTTTGCACCAATAAAGCAGGGAGGAAGAAAAGGTCTTGGCATGTGGAGGAAAAAGGGCTGGGGCCGAGCCGGACTCAGGCGATTGCTGGTGAGGTGAAAAATGTTATAGGCAAAGACCCAGTTGAGAGAGTAATAGAGCTGATCCATAATTGTGTGTTGAATGAACAGGGTAGAAGGAAGAAACCTTCAGGCCACGTAAAATATGAGATCTTGAGGAATATTTGTTGGTTTTTTATAGGACATAGAATCTGCTATATTTTGTATATAATAATTATTGTGATACATTTGTTGAAAAAATGTGTACGAGGGAGAGATGAGACCTCCAGGAAATGTGAACAGGGAAAGGTCAAATGGGTGGCAAGTAAAGTCACAGAAGACTGAGGTGGAAAGCAGGCAATAGCAAAGGAGCTAGAAGCAGCCAGTTTCTGGAGAAAAAAACCCAACACTCTCAAGACATGGAAGCCGTTAACTCTTCCATTTGCAGTTGCTTGTATTACTCTTACACAAATATGGCCTTTTTTGCTCTAAAGATTAGCTGATTAATTGGATTGCTACCTGTTTTACAACTTGACTTGCTTTCCTTTAGTGAGCATTTGTCTGTATAAAAGACTAAGACTATACTCTGCTTTTTAAGTGGCAGTTCCCACTGCATAAAAACTACAGCAAAAGCAATAATAAAGGAATATTAAACTCATCCAGATTCACTCAGAAGAACATATTGCAAAACTCAGTGTTTTGCAATATGAATACATTCAGCAGTTCTTTGATCTTCACAAAACAACCAAACCAGGTATCATCCATACTAAATAGCAGCACACCCCCAAAATTAAAAAATGCCCTGGATTTCAAATATAGGCTTCAAACACATTAATATTGCTATGTCAAGCACTGGGAGCTGAAAGAGTTAGATTCCTTTATTTACTATTCCACCTTAATTTGTCCTACTTGTGCAGACAATATAAATTTTAATAACGGATTTATATGTGGTATGATGGTGCATGAAATAACTAGCAAATATATCTAGACTTCTTCACTGGAATTCAGCTGTTCTTCTAGTCAACACATGCTAGATTCCCCCTAAGCTCCTTGTTTCCCTTTACTCAAAGCTATCCATAGCATCTTGCTAAGATTGCCTGTCTTGGCTATGTTGTTTAAAGCATGTATTCTGAAACCCCATCGCAAGTTGACAGCTTTTCCTAGTGAAGGTGCTCATGGGGCTGAGGTGAAAAGCTGGGTCCTGCGCTGTTCCCCCTGGGAACACTGGCGTGAGATGAGTACTTGCAGCTCTGGCAGCGTAGTGAGGCGCCAGGTGAGACCAAGGTGCTTCCAGCTTTATGGAGCTGCTCAACCGTGGTTTTCAGATCACAGCTTCAGTGTAGCTGCTTAAAGTTTGTCTGCAAGTTTTTAGATCTAGCCATTGCCTTCATGGACATATTAAATATCCAGGAGTGCTTTGTCCAAATACATTACCCTGCCATCATGTTCATGAAATATTAGTCTGTTGAGCATCTACAGCACAAGACAGTGTGTGGAAACTAACCTGAGTTTGCATTCTTGAGTGTGGTTTTTTATTTTATTTGCCATAAAAAAAGAATGCTAAGAACAAAACTTGCTAGAAGTCTTATTTTATGAACAAAAACAAAACAAAAGACTTACTTAAGTTCAGTGTGATTTGCGTTTTTGTGCCAGGGGTGAGCAGGGCAAAGTACTGCGTTTTGCCAAGCTTTTTTCATACATGCAATAGCTGCTGGTGGATAGTTACTTAAGGCTACGTCACTTAGAAGGGGGCGCTTTTTCTACTAACATGAACTCATGAGGGGGCATAATATTTTTATAACATTACATCAGATATTTAGGATTCTGAGATTGAATCATTTGAATTGAGCTGGGAGAGTGAAAATGCAACCTGTAGTGCCATCTGCTGGAACTTTAAGTTAAAAATGCAATTTCATACTACATTTAAAAATCGTTTAAAATGTAACTATGTGTAAAGGTGACCCAAATATTTGGCATTTTTAGAAAATATATGCAGACAGAGCGTAAATAAGCAAGTGATCCATTTTGTCACTTTTTAATCTTCAGTGTATATGTGCAAATAGTTCAGATAGGTGTACACTACAGGAATTTAAAACAAGACTGTGTTACTGCAAAGACAAAACTATGTTACTGCAAGAAAGCAGTAACATATCTTTTTAATAAAAAAACCCATTCTTGGATCATAATTTCAATATACGCTTAGTGGAGATGATTGCAGAGTACGTACGCTTTTGGGCCACCTCAAAAGAACCCAACTACATAAATTATAACTTGGTGTGGTTTGATATTCCACTTTCTGGTCAGTCAGTGTTATAAGTTACTGCAGTGTCCATCTGTCCTCCTTACGGAATCAGTGAACTGTCTGAAAAGTTTAAGGCATATGAGAAATTTATACCTTGAGCATCCTCCGAGGCTTACAGTTTTAAATAAGTACACAAGGACACAAGTAAAGCTTTGCAGAGCTTCCTATCACTATTTTTTTTTACTAGTTTACACAGACACTGTTGATACAAAATATTGAATATTAAATGAAAATGTGGTACATGTATGACACATAGCTAAAGCAGGTTTTTTGTGAAATGCCTTTGACAGGGGAGAGGAGCCCAGCAGGTTTTCTTTGAGAAAACCCCCTAGAAACCCCCACATACGTTGAGTTATATGTACACTGTAAAAGTGAATGGGTCAAGTCTTTCACTGTACACATGAAAACCGTATACTGGTGTTTGTCTTGCACCTCTCAGGTGAGAGGTGCCAGCCTCTCATGTACGTGTGGTAAAGTCCTGAGGCTGATGTGCCTCTCCAAGTGGCTCAGTCTCTCCCAGAACTTTAGCAACAACAAATAATTTTTAGTCCTATTCACCCATTATATGATCTTTCTTTGGTCACACACATATGTGCCACCTATGCAAATGTGAAACAGCAGGCACCCTCACCAGCGGAGCCTGCTTATGTGGGTGCAGCTGTTGTGTTGAGTGATGTGAGGTCTGCATAAGTGAAGTTGACAATGACGTTTAAGGAAGATTATCAGTCAAGTTTCTCGACTTCTCTGGGCTGTGTTCTCAAATGTATTCCTGCATTTGTAGATATCTTTCCATTGTTTCTCAATGAAGGGGAGAATGGTTTTAATCCTATGTGTGGAGAGGTCTTTCCTGCCTGATAAGTAAGTTTACTACATAATAAAAGGTGTACCAGTACGAAAGTCTTGGGCCATCATTTGATGCCATTGGTGATCTGAATAGTTCCAAAAGCACAGGTACTTGTGTGTTTCTAGTAAAGAAAGAATTTTCACACATAAATGTTATAAAGAGGTGCTCTTCGAGGTACCCAAAGTTTTATTGTGCTGAGGCAGTATGTTAAAAAAGGTAGATCCATTAAGAAAGCAATGTGACTAGAGGGATACAGAACAAAGATTAAGGGAATTCTAGTTCATCATTATAAAAAATATAAATATGTAAATATTTGGTCTGTCCAGCATTAAGTCCTGGGATAGTTTCCTCTGGTTTTTG
>JANHGB010019254.1:0-35142 GCA_026283785.1 Coracopsis vasa
GCATATGCTGTGCAGAAGAATCTCTTGAGAATGGACATGTGAGTGCATCCTCAAAGTTAAGAAATAATTATGCTTCTCCTAGAATCACTAAACAGTTTCACCAGTGGATGGAAGAATGCTTACCTGCTATTGAAGTGTAATGCCATCCAGTAGCTGCTTTGAGAAACTGGCTGAAACGAAACATAACTATAAGGGTTTTATGAACAATCTGTAGTAAAACAGTATACCAGCTGCTATGGCAGGTAGTGAAAGGTTCATAAAAACATATGGGTGTTAACAGTACTACTCATGTTGTCTTTGTGCATTTCATCTTTGGATGTGGCAAGTTCTGCATGTGTAGGTAATTGGTAAAAGAATTTCTGTGCAGTATCGTAGAGACTAGTCCTAGACTGCTTTACCTTTGGCAAAAAATAAGATTAACATAACCTATATATTATAATGTTGAGGTAAAGAGAGAACATTTGAGTTCTCACTTTCTCAATTACTGTTGTATTAGAATGCTAATTCATGTGGATGAAAAAAAAAAAAAAGTAAAATCTTGGCTAAGCTTCCTATGTAGAAAATCATTTGTTCTGTTCCAAGATGAAGAGAAGAGCCTTGCTAACATATGAGCTATTTTTTCATTATTTCATTGTTTTCTTGTCTTTCTAAGATGAACTCCAGGAAGTTACGCATGTAAGAACAATTCAGTGTTTAAAATCTCAGGAACAGTGTGGTTGACCATAATGGTAAAAAAATCAGCTCATTAATGGTGGAGAAGGAGGGAGGTGGTTAGGAAAGGGAAAAATTTTAAAGGTGTAGACATTCCTTCAAGAACAGATTTTTGTTCGTTTTTTTGTTTCTTTTTTTGATGATGGTGTTAACAGTGTTCTCAGTTTATAACAAAATGCTTACTAGCTCCTGTTCAAAGCAATAGGATGTATTTTGCACAATTTTAATAATCTTAAATAAAACCATGATGGTATTTACAATGAGTGGCTGTTGGTAATTTAAGAAAAAAATACTTTATTTGACTTCTCTAATCAAATACTTCTACACCATATGTGGGAATGTAATGAATCTGTGTATTTTTTTCAATATCCTTCAGAATAGGACTCTCTTAGCCAAAATCATTTTAGCTTGTAGTGATGACTTATATTGCTGAGAAACAAATTCGGCATTGTGAGAGATGAAGCTCCCTGGTGAAATGTTCTCTGAATGGCATAAAGCCCAAGGAGGTAAATCAAAGTCTCAAACTAGCTTACAACACATTCAGTTATTCTTACTGTAAGAGTTGTATTTTAACATTTTTAACCTTCAGGTTATTGTACAAAATTCAGTACTGTGGTTGTGCAGCTTATTTGTGTATCTAGGTAACGCAAGCTATATATATATATTTATATTTATATATGAGTAATATTCTCTCATAAGGCTCTTCACTGTTCTTTTTGTTGTGTGGTATAGCTGCTTTATGGGGTCATTGTGGAAGCCAGATCATTGAAACAATCCATGTTAAAAATAGTCTTCAAAAGATGCAGGGAAATGGCAGTGTTATAAACTGTCCTCACTGTTGAGGTCAGTGTGATGTACAGTATGTAATTTTTCTGCTCATTCTTAGAATGTATCTTAGGTTTATTTAGAGAGGACTTTTTAGGTTCTTAATGGTGTCCTTTTGTTGTCAAAGCCTGTACAACGGGCTATGATGGGGAATAATGCTCCTTGCCAGTGCAGCGATTGAGAGGAGAGAGAATTGCATATGACCTATAGAGGCAGGCAGAAAAATGAGGAAACCACAGCCTGAACTTGGGAAAATAAAGCTTCTGCAGCACCTTAATAAGTTATTTAAGGGAAAGTGTGAACCAAGGCATGTCTCAAGGCCAACAGAACCACCCTGATGATCTCTGGTCATCAGGTATAGTGTGCTGAAATTTGTAGGATGACTGAAATCAAGACTGGAAGTAAGGACCTCTGTGCAAGGGCCCATTAGGGTGGAGAAGAGTCATCTGTAGATGTTATCACTGCTATTCTGTTTAGCCTGATCACTGTCACATTTAAATAGAAGTATTCAAACTAATTATAACTAGAATGTGAATCTCTCTTTTTGATCTTGTTTAAAGATTCCCTTATGGGGGCATCTAAGCTCTGGCCACCTCAGGGCCTAGTCACACCACCTATCTTGTAAAGTGTTTATATTTTTCTGAAAGTTGTGGTTTATCAGCTATATTTTTGACAGTGAGAAAAGAGGAAAATCTGACTTTCTCCTTCAGTAATGTACAAAGACAGATTTAACTGTAAGTTTCTGAAGATGGAATAAGGTCTCTATGTATTTTTTCTGCATATTAAAATAAAGATTGTGTAGTGGGGTAGATGAAAGATATAGAATTTCAGCATCTGTTACGTAAGATGAAATATAAACTTAATGTTTGCATGTACCTTTCACCACTTAATGTTACTATGGAAAACCTAGTAAAAAAGCTTGATGAAAACGTTACAACAATGAAATAATTTTAAAAATATTTATTGTAATAATATGAAATTATTTTATAACTCACCTATATTAAGGAAAAAAGAAAGTGTAATTAGTGGGCTATAGGAGTGTATATATAAATGTTGAAAATTAGTTGTGTCATTTTTTCTTATACTTGGCAAGGCTTCATTTCACAACTTATGGATGAAGTTCACCATTTAGATCTTGTACTTCAGCCACTGGTTATTTTTATAACCTGATTGTAACTTTAAAACAAAACAACAGACTGACTAAAAGCTGTATAAAGTGTGCTCCATATTAAGGATAATGCCACAACAAAGACTTTGTGGTACCTTTTCAGAAAGAAGTGACATAGCTATAGATATGGACTTACCTTGTTAAAAGTGCTCTGTGTAATGTCATTCATGATTTTTTACCAGCTACCGTTGAGAATGTTTTTTAAGAAGTGCAGAATTTGTCTTTATAATGCTTTTGCTTTCAAATATAAGTAGAGAAATATATGAGCTTCCTGCATTATCTGTGTTTATGGTATTTGCCACAAGAAAGCTAGAAACCCTTACTAAACTTACTTTGTTAAAATTGGAGTTCTTTATCAATTTGGCAAATGAAAATAAATCCACAAAATCAGATTATTAAAACTTTATAGATCATTAGCCTAACTAAATCATAAGTCTTGAAATAATTCTTGTGCATAATAATTCTCTTCCATGCGAATTCGTATGACATACTGGCCACATTGTTCTCCAAACCCCATAAAATTACAAGGCATCTCACATTTGTTCTGTAATTAAGTTTTCTTTACAACTTAAATCAGATGTGTTATTTTAAATGATGATGAGTTAGGAAACTAAGGGGAAACCTGATAGATACAGTGTTTACCGTCTTGGATTTTTGAAAGGAAAAAAAACCCAAACAAAGTACTGATTTTTAGGATGTAGGCTAGAATCAAGTAAGTGATGAAGGTTTGTAGTTCCCCTGCAGAGAAATGGTGTGGAGAGAAGATATAAAGGAAATTAAGTTCACTGTTCCAGGTACTAATTTCTTTTTTTTCTCATGGCAATTTAAAGGAATATTTGGACCTTTTTATCATACAAGAATTCCCCTTTTTCCAATTTCATTAATAATTCTTTCTTTTCAGTTTCCGCACTAGCAAAGGTGTTGGGTATTCTGCTCATTTTGTTGGCAACTGCTTAATAGTTACATCATTGAAGTCAAAAGGCAAAGGTTTCCAGCATTGTGTGAAGTATGACTTTCAGCCACGCAAGGTAAGCAAAATGGTATTTACAATAAAGACTAACATTGAAGATGTGACAAAGTGCTTCTGGGAAGAAGGGCGAAAAGCCCTTTACTGCCATAGTGCTACTAATAATTTCTTATTTATAAGTAGCTTCTCTGAGGGTCATGCAAAGTCAGTTACAGACCAGAATCAATTCAAAATGTAGTAACTTATTAAGTAACACTTCTATGAGCTCAACGACTTCTTAAAAATCCTGCTTAGTTAGCTTCAGATACAGAAGAATTCTGAGTATTTGTAAAAATGGTTCTATTTTATTTTTAAAAGGCTCTATTTTATATTTATAAGCTCATTATTCTATTTATGAACATTCTGTACTTTGTAGCCTTGGTGCCAATGTCTGAATCAATTTTCTGGCAATGCTAAAGTTTTGTTATCTGTTGCTGGGGAGCATAAGGCTCTGAACTTTCTTCTATGTCAGTGGTGTTTTGTGATTTCTCTTTTTTCATAGTAAATCTTGATTATTTCTGTACATCATATTAGTGTTCATTTCTACTGTATGCCTAGTAGTCCTAGGAGAACAATGATTCTGCTGGCTTCAATATTTCAGTTAGTTAACTGAAGCACTAACTTTTCTGTACAGTGAGCATTATGTGTTTGTCATTGATAGCAGCCTTTTATATATTCTGCTGTGAGGCTTATTTCTTTTTTTATGGCCCTAGAATTTGTATATTGAATTTCAGTGCTTGTTTTGTTTTGAGAAACCAATCTCTTAGGGAGAGAATGCCATTGTTGTCTCATCAGCTTTATGTTCTGTTTTTCTTGGTGTGTATTTGTGATTCAAAATCACTGATCCTAATTCTGAAATATAGCTTTGAGGTCATTTGTGGTGTTTTAAAACATAGTAATACCTTTTCAAAGCATATTACTCAAGGATGTATTAAGCCTTATAAACACATACCTGCTGGCAGTATTGAAATGAATCAATTCTATTTTGAAAATTTTATTTAATTTTATAGCTAGAAAAGTTTTGGTGACATTTCTGTTTTCTTTTAAAGTAGCACATCTGATCAGCAGTAGTGATAAACTCAGTCTAGGAACAAACTGAATTGTTGCCTTTTGGATTATGTTATCGATAACTAGCTTTTGGGACCTAGCTGATCATTTCTTTCTTGGGTGATGAAAAAGCAGCCTTTCATATTTTAGCGAAATATCATTTTGATAATTCTTATTATGACTGACTAGTTCTCTTCATGCCATCCCTGGAAAATTTTAGCTCATGTTATTCTACTTAAAATAGTTAATTCTTAAATACTAGTATATATATATATCTCATTATATGAGTATCAGTTTCAAATCATAGTCTGCTGATCTGATGAAGTATGTCCAAATATAACTCCTGTATCTCAAAGATCATGTTTCATACACTTTGGGTCATATATCAGATTTGGGAAGTGTTTGAAATAAATTTTCTAGAATATATATGCAAGTGGTTTGATATGATATATATGTTTTCCCTTAATAACTTGGATGTACACATATGTAGGAAGGTACATAACACATAATGGAGGAAAGAAAACCTGTCAAAAAGAATTCTTGGCTATAACAAGTCAAAACATACCCTGTTTAACATGTAGATTGATTTTTTTCTTGGTATTTAGGTGCTACATTGGTTCTGTCATGCATGCATTGAATGTGTATGTATGTATTAAAAAAAAAGTGTATCTGTTTAGAAAGCAGCTTACTATCCAAATGCGAACTTGAGAAGTGTGATTTTTGTCATCAGATATACTATTTGTTATCCATTTGCATGTAGGTGTAGACATTTCAGCAATAGCTTTTGCAGAAACACCATCCTCATTAAACTTAAGAATAACATTTTTTAATTTTTTTTTTGTTGAAGCACAGTAGAATTATTTATTCAAGCCACCTGGTCAAAAGCTTTATGTAGACAGATCACAAAGATCCTGTGTTCATGTGAAGATCTTCCACTGTTAACTATATGATACCATTCACAAAATAGTACGTGTACAGTATTGATTTAAAACTTTACGATGTGTCAAGTGGTTACTTAAGGTTCTAAGTAGTGTGGTTTTACAACATTATAAAGGCAAATATTTATAAAAACGCATGGAAAAATTTGGTTATCATATCCCCAAATAGAAATTGTGGCTGTGTAGTATAACAGACTGACCTCTCAGCAGAGCTAAACCAGGCTTAGCAGTATCATGTTTAATATATCTGTACTTTTGGGACTCCAGAGTGACTTTTTGTGTATTAGTAACCCCCAGTAATTTTCATTCGCTTCCTTGAATTCCAGCCTCAGTATCAATCCTCATAAATGTATGAACAGGAAAGCACTGTAATCAAGAACAAGTAGGGTTTTTTGATGTTTCTGATCCTAACACCTTTACTAATAGTAGTATAAACTGAAATAAGTTCCATATTTTGCAAATACTTCATGTGTGATACCTCATCTCTCTTAGTGTACTGTGGTATGGAGTAGAAATATGACTTACTCAGCAGTGGGTGATTAAGTGTGAAAGATTTCAGCAGTATAAAAAATGGACAGGCTGGTATCTAAAGTGTCTTTAAATACCACCTAAGGAAGGTCTTGTTATAGCAGAGGCATGGTCTTGGTGCATTTTTGAGAAAACTATATAGGGACGGAAACTGTAAAATGAACTTAAAAGAAAACTGTACTACGGGCTTTGAAAATTAAAAAAAATTAACCCCCCCAAAAAAAACCCAAACAAATGAAAAAAACCCCACCTAGTTTTCAACTAAAACTTGAAGAAAAATTGTGTGTGAGATTGTACAGCTTGGTTTGGTACACTGTGGAGTAGTAAAGTCCTGAAATCCATGTTCTCAGATAGAGAATAGAAGGGAAATCAACAAAATGCCTGTATAACATCAGTAAAGAACATAAATGAGAAATAGATAATAGGAAGTTATAAGACATGTATGTGTGCTTGTTTCTAGATATCTGAAAACAAATATAAAAGAATCTGGAATATCTATTTTAAATGAATTTATTGACATAATAGAGGTATCAGAAACTTTGTTGACTTGACCATCAGTGGACACTCATTTCAGACTGTACTTCCGAATGAAGCTGGGGCCGGTTTTGCCAATAGAGTGATGCCTTGTATTCAAGACTTAACCTAATCAGATAATTAAGTTCATTGTGACAATAAATAACAGAGTTTCTGTATATGGAAAATCTGTAACTAGGTAGGAAAACCATACTACTCATATTAAATTGTTAGCCGCATTAGAAGGATTGTTACAGGATCTGTGATGAACTAGCAAAGATACGAAAGCATACTACTGTAAAGAAGCTTGCATTACTTTACTATATGCTGAGTGGCATCTTATTAGAACCAAAGTTCAAACTTTTAAATACCGGAAGCATTTGGATTTATTTTGCTTTGAAACTTTTAGAAATTTAGACATTGATTCTTGCTTGATTTTGTCTTGAAAAATGCAGAACATGCTTGGATATGCAGGATTTGCTATTTTTATTTCTGAAGGAGCTGCAAAAAGCTGCCTTTAGTTCTTAAAAAAAAAGGATAAAAAAATTTAAGAGGAGCAGTTAAAGATGGAGGTGTTTGATAGTGCTAGAGAAGTTGCTAAATGCAAAGATACAAAAGTCTTAAGAGCAAATATACCATTAGCCAAAAAAATCCAATAGAAAGTTTAAAAGCTCCTCACATTGTACCCATGCATAAGTAAATAGCAGAACCGTTGTAAGTAAAAAGTTCTTCAGAAAGGAATTGTATCAAAATTAAGAGTACTTGGAAAAATATAAGTTATAGCAAATTGCATGTAAAATGATAAGACAATTCTTTTTTTGAGTTCATAGGAGCAATTAGATGACTAAGGCTTTATAGGAGCCCTTGAAGCATATAGTATCATAACAAAAAAACTAAGTGAATTAATTGCATCATTGTTTACTGCAAGATGAGTCAATGGGGATGAGTCAGAGGAAATTGAAATGGCAGAAGAGGTATAGAAATCAATATGAGAGATAATAATTCACTTCCAGGACACTGGGCACCCCAAGTTCCAAAGAAATTTGAATATGAAATTTATCAGTCTTTTAATTGTGGTATCTAACCTATTTTGTCAAACAAATGGGTGATGGAAAATTATACAAATTTTAGAAAAAGGCTATTCTGATAATTAGAATTACATAGTATCATGCCTGATATCTTAATCATTAAAATGGAGTAGAAGCTAGAAACAGAGAAAGAAATTATTAGAAAGCACATAGATAAACATATTGAGGACAACGCAACCCATTATTGCACTGAAAATCTTGTCCCCTACATATTTTGAATTATTTCAAGGATTCTTACTATACGGAAGAAGACGTTTGTGAGCCAGTTGGTACATGCTATGTTGATTTCCCAAGAACTTCAGGCATTGTACTTCTCTGAAAGCCCTAAAGAAGTTATGCTATCATGCAGTAATAGAATTTATATTTGTTAAAATACAGGGGTGGAAGGATATAAATCAAGTGAGTAAGCAGGAATCTCAGAAGGACCTTTATTTTCCTGTCAATAAGACTGCATTAAGGACTTAATTCAGTGGAGCTTGTCATCCTCTATTTTAGGAAGTAGCTTTGAAAACCCATGTTACTCATTTTATCTAGATTGATCCTAGTGGCAAATATGACACAAAGAGTAAACCATTTTTTAATACCTGAATACTTCCCTGGCTAAAAAGAAATTACAGTTTAAGATGTAAATTCAGCTATTTCAAGTGCAGGTTGGCAAAAGAGCAATTTTTTTCACTGGGGTAGTTACAACAACAAGCTGGGGTACTCTGTGTGCATGTGTATATGCACAAGTATTCAAGAGAAAAAAAGCTCAGTGTTTTTTGTAGAGCTTGCCTTGTGGGTCAGAGTAATAGAAATAGATAGCACTCTGACAATGGCAATGCTAAAGATCAAAAAAAAAAATTGCATGAAAGAAAGGAGACTTGGTCTAGAAAAAGCTGTCTGTGGATGAATACTACAGGCATTTGTATAGAGGCATCTGAGCTGAGCTCCGAATGAAGCCAGCTCGTTAGCTGGAGTGGCTTAAGTAGCTCTGCATTGCTCTGAGCATTTCTTACAGGTGCTGGCATCTGACTGGCGGGGATGGATCACTGCCCCCTCCCCCAACACATCTAGTTTAAAGCTTTCTTGACCAGCCTGGCAAGTCAAAGCGGTTCTTCCCCTTCTTTGTCAGCTCAGCCTCATCAGCCTCCAGTAGACCTGAGTTACCAAAGCAAGTCTAATGGTCTAAGTAACCAAAACCCTGAGTATGGTACCACTCCCTAACCATTTATTAAACTGCCAGATCCACCTGGCCTTTTTAAGGTCCCCCTATGACTAGGAGGATCAATGAAAAAGCTGCCTGAGCCTCAGAGTCCCTAACCACCTTTCCCAGGGCTCTGTAGTCCTTTTTAATGTTCTCTAGGCTACTGCTGTCTATATCACTAGCACCCACATGGACCACACGAAGTGGGTAGTAGTAGGAGTTACTATAGACCAGGCAACCTCTCAGCAACATCCCTGAACCAAGCCTATAGTAGGCAACACACCTTCCTCAAGACTGGGTCAGACTGACAAGTGGGTGCCTCTTTGCCTTTCAAAGTAGTCACCTACTGCTATGGTCCACTGCTTTTTCCTCAATGCAGTAGTAGTGATCCTCTTTACTGGTGTGGCAACTGCTTGTTCCTCCAGTGTGGCAGGAGTTGCCTCGTTAGCCCCCTGCAGAGCTGTGAAGTGGTTATTGGTTGGACACTGGGTTTTCGAGGAAGCCCCTTGCTTTTAATTGTCCTCTTCCTCCTTTTTTTATTATTGTTTTGTTGGTTTTGGTTTGCCCATTTTTATTTATTTATTTTTGTTAAAAGTTCCCAACCTCCTGATTAATGCCCTCCTTCTTTCCTGTATGCAATATGGTGGATGCTCGTGGCCCCTGCACAGTTTGAGCCTGGAGCAAGCAGTCCAGCTCCCTTCCAGCTTCCTTGACATCTCTTTCTCTGTTCACAGTCTCCTGCACCTCAGCCCCCTTCTGCAGGAGGACCTCCACCAGGGTGCACCGAGTGCAGCCCTGCCCATTGTGCACCCTTGCCTCAAGAGGCCAGTTGAGGCACTTTCTGCACTCTGAGGTCTGTACTGCAGCCTCCCTTCTCGCAGATTCTGTTTGGGTGCCAACACTGGCCACCCCCAGGGCAGCCAGTGCAGAGCTCCCAGATGAGGCCTTGGCCCTGGGGTGAGTAATCACCTGCCTGCACCAGCTGCTGCACCACACCCTGACTGCCTGCCCGGATTGCGTGCTCCTGTTCGCTCGTGTCCCCTAGGGCGGTTCTTTACCTGCTGAGGGCTGGTGTCCTTTCTGGTGCTGCCCTCTGCGAGTCACTGCATGTGTTAGTGGATCTGGCGGCTCCTGGGCAAAGTCTGATGAGGGCTTGAGGCTCCCTCGGTGGTTCTAGCTGCTTAGGAGCCAGGCTCCTGGACACTGAGTTTTCCCCATGCTCGGGTGCTGAAGTCATCCTCACCTTGGCAGATGACATGGTCTAGGGTGAGGCTTCCCTGCCCATGGCAGTGGAGTTAGAACTAGATGACCTTAAGGTCCTTTCTAACCCAAATCGTTCTCAAATTCTATGATTCTATGAATGAGAGTTAACACGGAGGAAAGAAAAAAAAAAAGACTATAAAAAGTAGATTACATCATTTGACACGGCCACCGAAGCTCTCCCAAAATAGCATGGCTCATTTTAGTTCCTTACAGGCTCGGTGGACCATGTTTCAACAAAAGTAACGAACTATTTATTTCCAAATGGTGAGTCATCTGTTAAGCTTAAGCTTACACACAGGGACAGTCGTACAAACTGGTATGTTGTCAGAAATGTTAGCACTGTGACAGAAAAATCACAGATAGACGATAAATGGAAAAACATGGGGATTATGGATGTCAGCTGGTTTCTGCTAGAAAAATGTCAACTGGAAATAAGAATAAATCGTTATAAAAGATACAGCTTTGAATAGTGCTATTGCAAAGAATGCCTGTTTGCTGGGCAGTGTTGAAAGTATTTAAAATCGTCATCACTTGGTGATTATTGGTAAATTAACCTTTGAAGGAAAGAGGACAGGGGAATTTTTCATTTAAGAAATTTACGTTAGGTGATTTGGAAGCTTTGGAAAAGAAGTGTTGATGAAAGAGAGTGGTCGTGGTTTGCACTTGGTTTCCAATTAGCATAGGTGCCAGTTAAGCTTCTAGACGCTGAGTTACGAATATTCTGTTGAATTTATGGTGGTGGTTCCTTTCTGAAATAGAATATGCCTACAAATTGGGGAATAACATTTGCTTATTGAGTTACGGGTTTGGTTTTTTATTTTTTGGGGGGAGAGTAGGGGCAGTGTCCTACAAAAATAACTTGTTCATGGTTGCTTGAAAAAAAAAAATAGATTGGTCACATGTGACTTCAGAAGCCAAAGCTGTAGCAGTACATGCTTAATCTAGTATTGCCCAGTAAATCTGTTTTCTTGGATATGCAAGAAGTGAGATACTCTTACCTACTGTTGTATTGTTTTTCCCCCTTCTGTTGTAGGTTTTAAGGAGGGAAAAATTAAAATGTCTTTTTAAAGACCTGGAAATAGATGTGGAGAAACATTTGTGTTCTAATATATATAGGTATTGTAGATATGTAACAGGATATAGCTCGTTCGAGAGGTGCAACACAATGATTTTTGTAAAAATATATTTTGCTACATGCTTTTTTTTATTTGTAATTCTGTGCTCTGATTTCAAAATCAACACGTGAAAACTTTATGCTTTTATTTTTCTGTTACAGACAGGCAGATTTTTATATTAGTATATTATTTTTATATTAGTAGGCTCTGTATCTACCTACCACAGCTCGGGGAGCGAGTCATCAAGTGACTTATTAAAATAATGCCCTCAGGGATGCAATCGTTCTCTGCTTTGAAGAAAAGAGACTTAGCTGAATGTAGAAATCAAAAGATAGTAATTGAAACAGGTATCAAGAAAGGAAAGACAAGTAAATTGTAAATTATTGTAAAATATGAAATTATGTTTGCAGGGCAGATGAGCTTACTTTTTCAGCAAGGTTGGAAAGGAACGTGTTGAGACAGATAAGTCTCATCTCCTGTTCAAAGAAGGAACACCTAGATCAGGTTGCTCTGGATGTTGTCCAGTCAGGTTTTGAATATCTCCAAGAAAGGAGACTCCACAGTTTCCCTGAGCAACGTGTGCTAGTGTTTGACTATCCTTACTACTTACTGCCACCCTTGTTACATATGTTTAAAAAGAGTTTCCTGTATTTCACTTCTTGTCTATTGCCTTTTGTGCCTACTAGTGAGAAGTTTCTGCCTATGTCTTTATTGCCTGCCAATCAAGTAGTAATACACATGGATACAATCCCCCTAACTCTTCTCTTCTTCAGGCTAAACAGACCCATATCTCAGCCTCTCCTCATATATCAATTACTTAATAATCTTTGTGGACCTTTCTGGACTTTCCAGTATGTCTGCTTTTGTCTGGTTTGTATATATTTTGAAATAGTACAGACACCTGTTAATGGTTAAGTATGAGTTGATTTGCAGATCTTGAAAGATTTAATTTACACTCCTAGTCTTAGATGAGTTTCAAGGTTTGGTTTTAAAGGAAAGGGAAGTTTTTCTTCTTGAATTTACTCATCATGAGCATAATTATTCCTGTTGAACAGGTTATTTGAAAGATTACCATAGTTGTACTTGGAAACATTTTACTGTGATGCTTTCTCTCTTTGAGTATATAATGGATTTTTACTGATATGGAAATTGTCCAAAAATTAATGAAATGATAAAGAATAGAGGAGGAAAATCATATGAAACAATCAGGCTGACATCTGTAAACCAGCCTGTAAAATTTGCTGTTGTGATTTCTTTTCCTTTTATTTAATAATTTCTGACAGAGAGCTGTGATAAAATGGCAGAGGTATGTGGTACAAATTTGTTAAGATAAGTGCACATAGAACTAGATTTCCCATCAGAACTCAGTGATGTTTTGTGTAACAGCATATAGTGTTTAGGTTAAGTTACACTTTCAGGAATGAAAGTGTAATCAACTTTTTAATTATATGTATGCATTTTTGGCTCTAATCCCATAAAGGGTTTCAGGTAGATACATCGTTACATTAAGGCATGGTTCTACTGACTGGACTTGAAGTTCCACTGACTTGACTTAATTTTATGAGTTTGCAAGGCTTCATCTGTTTGTAAACTTTATGAGACTGGTCCCTGCTATTCATTAACTTTATGTTTTATAGTACGAAACGTGCCGCTGTGTACTGATTTTCCATGTCTTTCCAGTGGTACATGATAAGCATTGTACACATCTATAATCGATGGAGAAACAGTGAAATACGATGTTATGTGAACGGTCAGCTGGTATCCTATGGCGACATGGCCTGGCATGTTAACACGAATGATGTAAGATTTCATTTTTTAACTTTCTCATAGCTTTTTGTTTTAAAGTAAGTTGAAAAATAAGAAAGGTACTATTTTTTTCTTTAGATCTTCATAAATTTTCTTCTATCTTCCTTAGTTATGTACTTAAAATGTAAGATTATTGATTTTATATGACAATATTTTTTGAATATTGGAAAGTTTTTGGTTTTGTGTAGCTATTTTAATGAAATTTTCAAAGATTTTGTTTGGAGAGACTGCTAGAGGTAGTATTTTCAATATGTGATACTGTATAGAGGACAACTGATAAGAATGGATTAATGCTTTCCATTAGAAAAATATGATAAGGTTACGGATTTTACAGATTTAGCTTGAGAAAAGTCTTAAAGAAAAACTGATTCATTCTGCCAAATGCATATGATGTATGTAAAAGTACTCATTTTTGTACTGCATTAAGTTCTGTGTTGGATACAATAGGAAATACTTTTAAGAGTTAAAAGATTTCCATGCTTTTTTTGTGTTACTGAACATAAAATTTTAAGTTTTTAAATTGCAGTAGAACTGAGTAGCCTGAACTATGATCAGAGTCATATGGGTTTAAGCACTGTACAAGTATAGTAAGAGATCATTTCTTCTGTGCAGGGTTTATAATTTTAAACTAACAAGGTAGGCAGAAAGTCTGAAGAAGTGTCAGGAGTATTTTTTTTTTTATGCAAAATCTGAATTCTTGCACCTGTCTTCCAGTAATAAGCATATTTTGCCTTTAATTGTTTGACTTGACATTAGTAAATGGGCAGTTGACCAATATTAAAAAACTTGCACTAAGTTTTAGGGTATTAATATTTAATTGATATTGCTGGCAAATGCAATTTAACTGCTACAAAATTTCATTCCTTTTACTACTGAGCTGTTTTCTTGGGTAATAAACTTTTAGAGAGATGTTCTCCCTTATTGACCATCTAAACTGGTTAAAAACTACTGAGAAATGTAAAGTTGCATAGCCCCAGGCAGCTCAGAGCAAAAACATGGTGATCACAGACAGAAAACCAGTAATTTTTACCTCGAGAAGATTGCATGTATACCTGTATCTATTAATTGGAATGCATTCAAATTAACAGTGTATTCTTACAGGAAATGCATCAGTTTTTTAAATACAAAAAAAATATTTAAATTCTCTTAATGAAATCTGTATGTTTAATTTTTTTCTTTTTTTTTTTTTTTGTTTGTTTGTTTGTTTGGTTTTTTTTTTCTCCCTTCTTGTATCTTCTGCTTTGGAAGGTTTGGGAGTCTACACCTTATGATGCAGAAAATAGGCACTCTTTCTAGCCCCAAATTTTCGAATGGGGAAAGCAGGCAAAATGATTCTCATGTGCTTCCCTTCAGCTAAGTCTGTGCTAGACTTTCAGAGGTGCTTGATTCACTTGCTACACTTTTGTTATTTCTTACTTATGATATAATTCTCAGTTGTTTCTGACTGCCTGTATGGGATAAGGAAGCTCTTTTGTACTTAAGGAAATTAACTGGCCCTTGCTAAATTCTAGAGGCAAAGTTGGATTTGAAAGTGAGAATGTTTATTAAAGTAGAAGGGCTCTGCTTGCCAAAGGTTCTCATCATCATTCTTCACTTTCCTGGTAGCATTTCTACTTGAAAGAAAAAATGGGCTTTTTACTTTTTGCAGAGCATGTTTTTCCCTTGGTAATATAAACATTTTTATGATAGGTGAGAATGCGATGATCGAAAAGCTAGCTGAGGTCTCAGAGGATCTTGGCTGAGTTACTAATTATATCATGTAGTCCTTTATAATAATTATATTAGAACTTTAGTGTTTCATATAAAGGTTGAGTTCTTGTTGAATTTTCCCCAGTTATGAGAAGTACCATGAGAGAAAGCATAAGACTTCTCTTCAAGGTGCAGCATATCAGCATACTGATATTTGGTGAAAAATTTTTAGTCGGGTAGCTGGATGAAGATCAACGTGATGATGTCCTGATGTCTTTCACAGAACTTTACATTTCCATTGTAAGATAAGAAAACTGTAGAAGGATTTATTAAGTAACAAGATCCATAATTACAAAGAGTTTGATTTTTTTTAATCTAAATAAAATAGGAGGATTTGGATTAAGGCACTGAATGAAGCAGATATGTCCATCATCTGCTCTTGGGGTCATTAATGCCATACTACCAGGAATATACAGAAACAGACAAACAAACTTGAATCAGTTTGTGTCCATCAGGTTTAAAACTACAAATGTGAGATAATTAGAGGAAGACCAAATTAGCTAGGAATGCTGGGCACTGATTTTCAAATAAATAAGTACATAAATCAGGTTTATTGCCTTTTTGGCACCTGGAAAAGAAGTGAATAAAAATTGCCATAAGTTCAGGAGTTAGTCCTCCCCTCCCATTAATAGGCAATAGGGAAGATTATTTGGTGCTAGAATGTATTGTCCTAATTTTCTCTGTTGTATGTTGAATAATTAATAAAAAACAAATTCTAACAGCCAGTCATAACAGCATCGTAATACTGACCTGTAAAACATTTAATGCTACGATATTCAAATGAAGTTGTTCACTACAGGAAACCAGGTGCTGAAGTAATAAATTATTTACTTATTTTCTTAATTACAGTCTCCCTTTTTTTTTTGGTTTAGTAGCTGTACATGAATTTTCATTGTATAGTTTGTATGACTAAACTTTGTTAACGTTGCCTCTTTCTGATACAGAGCTATGATAAATGCTTTCTTGGCTCTTCGGAGACTGCTGATGCTAATAGAGTGTTCTGTGGCCAGCTTGGAGCAGTATATGTATTCACTGAAGCACTCAACCCAGCACAAATTTTTGCAATACATCAGTTAGGACCTGGATATAAGGTAAAAATGGATCTTAAAAAATGTAAAACTGAAAAAGGAAAATAATTGATAGGTACACCTGGAAGATAATGTATGCATGTAGATATTCCTCTTAGGATCATGTAGAGCTATGTGACTTGTTTCAGCAAAAGAATATTTCTTCAAGTATCTAAACTAACCTTAATTCCCACCAGCTTTTTGAAAGGTGAAAGTTGTTTCTTTAAAGCATAGCTGAAACAAGTTTGTGTGTGAAATTTATGACTTTGGATCTTAATCAGATTAAAGCAATTTTGTATTTGGTGTACTGAGCACCAGCGGAATGACTTTCTTCTTTACTGTTTGTGTTTAAAACCTGACTTAAGGCAGATTAACATTCAGCAAGGCATAATAAACAAATTTTGTTCAACTGAACAGTTTCAAACAGTTCTGTTGAGGTAAAAGTTCAGCTTTTTACTCATGCTTTGACAGTGACATTTATGGGACAGTTTGGACAAATTAATGGTGCATGCATGAAATTGGATCTCTAGTGTGAACAATCACTTATGTCTTAGAATGGCTGTGTATAGTCTTATTTCATCAAGAAAAACTATGCAGATACTTTGCAGAAGTCTGCAGAAACTGCCTGGTAGAGAAGGCTTGAAAATTAATCTAACCCACTATTGAACTTCTACCATTAATCATTCCCATATTTTCATTTTCTAATTTGTGAAATTTGCAGTATCATCTGAAGTAGATTGTCAGGTTTTCAGTACATATCATATACTTTGAAAATAAAACCTTTTTGAGATAGCAAGCAATAATCAACATTTAGATTCTAATAATACTAGTTTGGCTAGCTGAAAAGAGTTGCTTGAAATTGTTTGATGACAGCTAACACTGAATGACAGCGACAGTTGAAAATATCTTCCATAGGATGAGTAGCCAAATATATGTCAAGGTTACTTGGAGAAGAGGAATTCTGTTGTGTACGGTTGATGATTAAAACCTGCCTTGAAATTAAAAATATTCGGTCAGACAAGAGTGCAAACACCTGTGCAAACAAGGAATACTTTATTCCAAACTTAATACTGTATTGTATGTTTGAACAAATATTTCTGCAAATGTTTTTTTAGTCATACAAAAGAATATAATGTAACCTTATGCTTCTTAATAATAAATGCAGTAAATCTTTATGGATGCATTAAGTGAGTTCCTGGATTAGTGGAAGCATACTGAAGTGATATAAGAATAACACTTTCATTTATTTCAAGAAGTGAAAATTATTATATGGCATTTTTTGAGTGTTGGGTTCATAAGGTATACACGCTTTCATGATAAATGACATTTCCGATAGTTACGTCGCTAACCTTATTACAGTGTTGTCAAACTAACTTGCTTGATTCATAGTCTTCCCTTAAATTACATTTCTTCACAACTGTAGTTTCTCACTGATTTTTTTTTTTTAAATGTCAGACAAAATGTAATACTTTAGGGATATTCTTCTTTGGTATATTTTTAGTTTTTAGTTGTGTTTTTAGTTTTCGGTTGTGTTCCCAGCACCGTTAATGGTCCCTTACTGTCTAAAGTAGTTTCTTTTCTTGTCCAAGAATCTGAAAGTGTATTTTACTAATAGCCATTAAAAAGAACAGGTTTCTAGAGCAGGACCTTGGAAATAACAGAGTTCCTTTCTTTAACTTCCTTATTTCCAGCAAGTATGACAAAGCAGAACTCATTTTTCCTCATGTACGTCCAACCTAAGATCTACCCGCAGCCAAAAAAGGAACCACGTCCTGTAATTTGGAGATCTCAGGGCACTGATTGTGGCTTTCACTGAAAGCTTGCCTCTTTCATGTGTCAGTTAAGTTTATTTCTGTAATTTTTTTCAAATTCTATGTGGATGCAAAGGTCCATCAGTTCAGAACACTTCAGTATGCTATTTCATAGAACACGGGAGACTCAATTGACATGTAGCTCTAATTGCTGGACATTAGAGACCCCATTCTTGCTCTTACCTAGCTTGCTGACACAAACTGGTCTTTCAGAAACTTTTCTTTAGTTCACTGCATGTCCTGTTCTTTCTTATTGTTGGTATTGTTAGCCAACTGGGAAAATCAACTGTTCAACTTTTCCAAAAAAGCAACTATTCTAGATATATTGTGAACTCCAGTTGTGCCAAAGCTTTTATTCAAAATATCTGAGATTTTTTTAAGCAACGTCTCATACATTGTGCGTTTTCTTTCCTATGACTGCTTGTGCTAGTTCCTTTGATTTATTAATCTTACTCTAGTGCACCAGCCCAGGTTTCTGGTTCTTTCAGGAAAGCAACCATCTCTTATTTAGTGCTCTCCCTGCTTTGCATGTGACAAGAGACTGATTTTGCTAGCCTCACAATCATTCATTATGTCCCTAGTGTACAACTGCCATTAAGACCTCTGAATACAGGGAAGTCTGCCTACTCTACCAACATACCAGATGTGTAATAAGATGTGTGTGCAGTAAGCACACGTGAATATATGTAGTATGTAGTGTTGCAACAAAGTTCAGGAAAAGACAGATTTTGATCTACAAAGAAAAGTGAATTTGTTGCACTTTGTTCCAGCCCTATTCTGTGATGCAGGTAGAAGCAACTTATTTTAGGATTAACTAGAGAAGCTTTATTTATAGATAATATTTATATAGTTTCATACATACAATATATATAGTTTCATATATATGTATTTATATTATTGATTGCACATTACATACTTGTTAAAGAACATTAGAAACAATTCATAATACTTCCATGCTGGTCTTGTCAACGTGTACTTCTGAATACATTTAGTTGTAATGAGTATGCCTTAATATAAAAAAATATTTATTAAGCAAACAGGTTACTATGAAATACTAAGTTTTCAGGTGTAGCAAAAGGCCTTTTTTTCTAACAAAAAATTTTACGTTGGTTATGTGAGCAGCAATATTGAAAAGCTCCCACACTTAGTAACTATTGCATAAAAATGGCATATAATCAAACTTCTAAGACGGGAAGGGAGAAAAATATACTGGCAGTAAAACTATTTGTCTCTTCCCAAATTCATCCATAATTATATTTAGCAGAAACATAGTAGAATTCAATATTTGCATTCCTAGGTTTTATTTGTCGTAAAACATGCTTATTTTGAGTCTTACAGTTGCTGAAAGGACTTTTACCTACTAAGTTGACACTTTTAGTTGCTGGAGGTTGAAAAAAGGAAACGAGAGCAGCATTCTTGCTCTCATTGTGCTTTTTCTGCTCCCCATACTTGTTCCCAGGCAGCAAAGAAAAGAGGACCATATCTCATTTGGGATCCTGAGGGGCTGATAAACACAGAATAGAGGGGCAAAGGTAATGTGGGAGGAGCACATGCATCTAATAGCAGAGTTTGGTGCTGTTTTTAATTGGATGTTGCAAAAAACCCCTGTCCTAATAGCCCTATCGAGTCTGTGCCACTCCTCTTATCCCTCCCATGCACATTTCAAAACAAGTTATCAGATTCTTTCATATGTTGCTGCGTCTGAGTTTGCCTTTGATCAGTGCTACGGTATCAGTCTTTTTGTCATGTATGAAGGTTGGAGGAAAAAAATGCATTCATACATACACATTCAAATACACACAAAATACTCTTGAAAATTCAAATTTGCTTAAGCCAGTTATATAGTACAAGAAAATATTTTATGTATGATCACTGAACTGTAGTAGGTAAATGAGGTGAATGATAAATCAGAAAGCAGCTCTCCTGCTGCTAAAGAAAAAGAGAGAACTGCTGATGTTTAAGTAGTGATCCTGGTAAAGCCCACCTTCTTTTACTAGAGAAAACAGTCCTGGAGTAATTCTCAGCTCTGTCTGGTCTCTCTCCCATTCCTGTAGGAGCTACTAATCTTTTTCCTTCTTTATGGATCCTGTATATATTTTTACCATACAGAGAATATTTTAACTCTAAACCTTTTTTTTTTTTTGCCATGTTTATGCCCTAACACTGCTTTTACCAGATCTTAAAGTTGCATTACTTCAGTGATCAGTAACTAACCACTTGCAATTTGAGTTTATATGCTTGACAGCCTCTGCTGTCCTCCTGTGGTTGTATTTTCCCAAGTTCCCGGTATAGTATGCATATACTGAACGCTTTTCTCTTTCTGAAGATATATGTTAGTAATAAAGAAATATCATTTATCAGAATTTGTAGCCTTTCAATTCTGTTATAATAATCTTTTGGGTGGGAGAACAGCATTTGCTATTTATGGTCACTTTTGCTAGGATTTGATGGCAAAATGCCCCTTTAATTCTTGGTTTTTTGCCAAAAAATGTGAGGTGATATTAGATTGATTTCTAACTTATTTGTGCCTGACTTTCAAATAGTGATCTCTGATAAATTCTTGAGGCATAGTAAATGCTGAAAATTAAGAGGTAGATTAATGCCAAATTTGTGTATGAAACTGATTTTATTTTGACTTCATCATTTTAGTAAGTTGTGAAATTTCATGATAATGAAATGATACAAATTCTGTTTTGAAACATTTTGACATATTTAAGAGAACAAAGTTATGAAAAACTGTATAGAGGTAAAACATTCTGAGCTGTGGAATCTGCAAAAGCTCAAAGGCATGAAAAATTTTCGAGGTAGGAAGTGTTTTCATGTGGTAAAACATCAAAAATGTAGTATATACAGAATACAGACATCTTTGGAGATCAGTTACATCACTCAGTTATTTCTCTCTCTTCAGAAAGTGCCCAGAGATTTATCTTTATAGTTAAAAATGCCTTCTGGGGGAAAATATATCATCACCTTCCTCAGGACAAATCTGTAATCTGTAGCAGTCACTTCCCAATAAGTGAGATGTAGCCAGCCATATCAACAGAGAGCCAGCTCTCAAGATCCGAGCATAATATTCTTTGGGATTTTCTACTTTAATGTTTAGTGTGACACGGTATCAACACGTTTCTAGATTAAAGCATTTGGTGCTGAGGGCTGAATACCCACAGTGTGTGTATTTGTGGGGGGTTACTTCAGATTGATTGTGGTCTGATATTTTAGGCTCAATGACTACCACCAGTTGGAGGACATTTAAGTTTCAGCCAAAAGGAAGTCTCTGGTTCTTAAGAGCTTTATGCTATGAACAGAGCAGTAAGTGGGGATCACTGGGAGTTTTCCTACAAAACAGGCTCATAACCCAAATGCAAATCACAGAATGGTTCAGGTTGTTTGAAGGGATCTCTGAAGGTCATCTGATCGAACCCCTCTGCTCAGGCAGGGCCACCTAGAGCCAGTTACCCAGGACTGTGTCCGGATAGGTTTTTAATATCTCTGAAGATGGAGACTACCACCTTGCTGAGCACCCTCACAATGAAGAAGTGTTTTCTGATGTTCTGAGGGAACCTCCTGTGTTTCAGTATGTGCCCGTTGCCTCTGGTACTGTCACTGAGCACCGCTGAGAAGATCCTGACTCCATCTTGTTTTGCACCTTCCCTTTATATACGTTGATGAGATCCTCTGAGGCTTCTTTTTTACACGCTGAACAATCCCAGCTCTCTCAGCCTTTCCTCATAAGAGAGATGCTTCAGTCACTTCATGATTTTAATGACCCTTCATTGGACTCTCTCCAGTAAGTCCATGGCCCTCTTGTACTGGGGAGCCTAGAATTACAGTATGGCCTTATCACTACTGAGTAGAGGGCAAGGATCACCTCCCTCTACCTGCTGGCAACAATTCTCCTAATACAGCTAAAAATAACATCCTTTTTTGCCAAATGCAGATAGAGCCACTGACTTCCCATTCAGTTACTTTTGCCCTTCCTACTTGCATTCTCTCATGGTACCTGCATCTCATGCATTTTCAACGTGGCACTGCTACCTCCCTTCTGCTTCACATCACCCACCATGGGACATATCTGCTCCAGGGGTCCTCCAGCAGCTAGTCAGGTGCCCGGTTTGTTCACTCTATGTCAATCTTATGACCCATGTACGAATGGATGCATATCACAAGGCATTGTTTTGCCGTATGTCAGTCACTTGAGCAGATGTGCTTTCCCGTCATTTGGCTGTAAGCAAGAGAATTTTTTCAGAGTTTCCAGCAGCCTTGATAGCTCTTGAAAAACTGAATGGGTTTTATGAGTTTACATAATCAGTAAGAACCTGTAATTTGTTTGGAAAGAGCAACTGACAGCCTGGAAGTAGCCTATTTTAATTCTTCTAACCTGAGAACCAAAACCCTAGTGATAGTACTTTCAGTAGGTTAATGATACATGATTTCTTACTATGTGGGGGGGGGGGGGAGGGAAAGATTTGGTAACTACAAAAGGGATAATGAGAGTTGTGATGGCTATATGCAGTGGAAACGAGCAAAAATATTCATACTTAATCTCAGCAGTAAATTATTTTAAACTGAGTAAAGATTTTAGAAATGCAACATATTATATATTGCATTAATTAAATTATGGTCATTTCCAATAAATTCAGTACAGCAATGTGTATTACCACTAGTTGTCTTTTTGCCACTGTCAAATGATTATTACATGCCAAAGTAGTTCTGTGCCAAGTAAATTTGACAATGCTTTGCAGAAGGGCAGAAATCTAACTTCTTGTGCTTGATTGATTTGTCAGTGTTGCCAGCAAACCTAGATTTAGGTCAGATATGAATTATGGTATGTTTAAGAGCAATACTAGAAATATTCAGTCTTCCTTTGTAAAAGCTTTGATTTTGAGGACCATTAATTTGAAAAAAAGGTGTTTATAATTTTGTTTGGATTTTTTTTTAGGGTAGGTAGCTTGTTTATATATACTTCTGACTGTTAATGAAACATGGGGTTTAATGTTGTTTAAAAATAACTATTTTAATCAGAATGGTATAGGATTTGATGTTGTCATTTTAGTGAGTTTCTATAAACTAAAATAGGAGGCATTGAACTTGTTCTTCATTGTTAATTCATTCAATTTTTTATTTTAACCTATTTATAGCTGTTTAATGTGTCATATTTCTTTCATTTAGTTATTTCTGGGACTTGTTAACACTAATGCTAAAAGGAGACAGAAATAATATGACACAAAATACCGATACTATATTGATGTTGTTGTGGAGTGGAGTAAATAAAAAATAGTCTCAGTGTTCAGTCACATTAAACCACTGGAAGATTAAAACAAAGTTTAGCAGTTTCTATATTCCCTCTCAAGTTCAATGTCTTTTTTGCACATTTTGTGGCAAGGATTTTGTCTAAAATATGCACTCGGTAAAACTTTTCTTTTTTTCAGAGCACATTCAAATTTAAATCTGAGAGTGACATTCATCTGGCTGAGCACCACAAACAAGTGCTATATGATGGGAAACTTGCAAGTAGCATTGCTTTTACCTATAATGCGAAGGCTACTGATGCTCAGCTATGCCTTGAATCCTCACCAAAGGAAAATCCGTCAATTTTTGTACACTCCCCCCATGCTCTTATGCTTCAGGTTTGTGCTACTAAATTGATGTTATATGATTACTGTTAGCTCAACCTTATTTGGATAATAAGAGGATTTTTGTGCTAGTATACAAAGAGGTTGCTATTTTGTATCATTTTATCTCTTAGTATACCTATCACTTGAACTGTTCTTTATTTGCTAACTTTCTAGGGAAGAAAAATATTATTGCTTCATTAAGAAATACATACTTCATAAGGCACAGTTTGCTGTGATACTGAAGTTTTTCTGTTAAATGTTTGCCTTTAATTATAATGATTATAATTGTAACATAAATATTGAAACTAAGTTAAAACAAGTTGGATTTAATTTGTACTTGATTTACTGTTAAAGTGTTCCCAAGTTATTCTGCTTTTTCCTTTAAAAATCAGAATAACTGAGGCTTTTCCTTTTGTTTGTTTGTTTTATTAATTTAGGATGTGAAAGCTATCGTAACTCACTCCATTCACAGCGCAATTCATTCTATTGGAGGGATTCAAGTTCTCTTTCCTCTCTTTGCCCAGTTAGACAATCGACAGCTGCACGACAGTCAGGTGGAAACAACAGTTTGGTAAGCTTTTTTTAAGGAAGATAAAAGCTAAATTAATCTATTAATGTTTCTGGTTTTATTGTGTGAATGATTTATTTTCTTTTGTAAATGCTGTGACTTACATTTTATCCTTGTTCCTTTGGAAATTACATATTTTTTTAAAAGCAGTTTACTGTAGACATGTGTAAATTGTATTAATCTGATGAGATTCCAGATGGAACTGGCATAAAAATGATTGAATTAAATCATAGAATCATAGAATGGTTTGGATTGGAAGGGACCTTAGAGATCATCTAGTTCCAACCGCCTGCCATTCAAATCACTCTAGAGTATTTAAAGGACAGTTTTGTGGCAGTTCCTGCAACTTCTAAAAGAAACCAGTGTGCTTTTACTTTACAGTTCAATGCTGTTTACTTTCTCAAAGATTGTGTCATTTGAGTTCATATTTCATGACGTTCATAATTAATGAAGGGTATCTTCCCTATTAATACATGGTCAGAAAGTCACAGAGCTATGATTGGTTATTATGTATCCATATTACAGTTGCAACAGTGACCAGAGACATACCAAGAGAGTTTTAAACAGGGGCACATGAAGTGTTTGATGCTATGGAAGTAACCCCTAGGTTGAAAAGCCTGTACAGAAACTAGGTGAATGCTGCCATGCATAGCCTGCAAATGACTGCTTAGGAGTCTGTTGATGCCCATGTCAACTTGTTCAAAGCTAGCTCACCTCTGGTTATTTTTGCAAACACGATCTCTTGCCACCTGTTTGTCAAGGCAGTTGCCTGTTCTAGTGGCAGCACAAGATGTGTAAACTTGTCAGAGCAAAGCCTAAACCTTTGGAGGTAACAAAACGTCAAAGGCAGAGCTGAAGAACTGGCACGGTGTTTCCCTGTAGGATGGTAGGTAACCAAAACCTGCTAGAAAACAGTGTTTAGGGGCAGCATAAACTGATTCTGTTATTTCAATAAATTTATAAAATAGGTGCATTATGCAGAGTACCTGGCTTATTTTCCTGCTTAGAACACTCTGCTATTAATTGTTCTAGATATTTTCTATTGCATTAGATACCTCAGTAATTAATTAGTTAACTGAAAAATAATTAAATAATACTAAAATCAATGGCCATTAAAAAAAATTTAATTGAAAGTGATACACTGGTATAATTTCTCATGAAAGATCATTTGTCTCAATCTAACTTAAGAATTTAATCAATTTTGTGAAGTTCTGTCAGTCATCTGTTTTTCCCTCAAAGTTCCCCCCGGTGACTCAAATATCTGTAGCTAAAATGGCTGCTGGTTTATATTTGTTTCCGTAGTGTGAAAAGTTAATGCGTTTCATGAGAATATTTCAGTACAATGTTAGAAGTAACACCACACTCTTAAAAATAACAAGTTCTACTCTAAAGCAGTATATTGATGCTGCAAATGATTACATTCAATTTTAAAGAAAGAAAAGTTCTTTGTGTTTTGGGTTATGTGGGATATTTACTTTTTGTAGTTTTCCAGTATGTATGTTGCATTGAAGTATTGTGAAGTAAAGGGAATATAAAAAAAAATATGTGATTTGAAATAAATTTGGAAAAAAAAAGAAGTATGTTTTTATTTACTGGCACAGCAGGAGGGAAAAATGCTTTATTCCAATTTAAGGAAGATTATGTGTGTATGTGCCCATACATATGAATAAAATGTGTTAAATTCTTTAATGAGCTTAGTCTGTAATAAATGGTAAAGCAGTAAGTCGGTCTGTTTAAAAATGGAGAGCTAATATAATGTAACTTTTATAAGACAGTGAGAAAGACTAATTCTACCCAAGTGTGTGGTCTTTCCAGTGAGTGAGAACATTCATAAAGTTCAGTTTAAAATGTACAGAACATTTCTGGATTTAGTTCAACTGTAAGTAGAAAAAAAAAAGTTGTTCTGTAATAATCAGTGCATTTCTTCTATAATTAGATTATATTCTGAAACAAGATACATAATTCATTATGCTATATGATTTTACAAATTCATAATACAACAAGATGTAATCCTAACTCAAGAACACATTCAAAAGATTTTTAAGCAAATGACTGCTCGATGAGATGTAACTGGAATGTTGAATTACCATAGCTTTGGTAATTTCTGTGTATGAATGTGGTGTGTGTGCATAATTTTCTTACATGTCATTTGATAGGGTATAAATACTGAGAAAAATAATAGTTTAAGTGAAGAAGGAAGTAGGCAGATAAAGGAATAAAATATTTCTGGGGACATATAAAGGATATAATGTAGAATGGGGGCTAAACATGAAAAACAGAGCTACATTTAAGATTCATCTGTGGAGTGGAATAAGGGAAGAAGTGTACTTAATGAGTCCTTTACTTCTTTCCCCTTGTTTTTTTTTTTTTTTTTTGGCTATTCTCTCTTTATTTGTTCTTTTCCAAAATATGATTGTCGAACTGTGTCTGAGGCTTGTTTATACCATTTTTATCTGTGAAAATGTATCTACAACAGCTCAGAGGGCTGCACCACTTCTTCCTGAAAAGTAGTTGACATTCTGACATTTCAATATGTATGTTTTTGTAAACATATTATCTTGGAGCCTCTTTGAAAAAAGAAACAGGTGTGGCTGATGCTTGATGACCGTAAAGTGTTATGTATGTAAAGTCTGTAGAATTTTTTTCTTTCTGGTGACCAATTTGGGAAACTCAGAAGTTACCACTTGCACAGCTGTGCTGCCTCTTGTCCTACTGTGTTCCTGAGAGGTAGGAAGCATAAATAGCTTGATACCCCAGTATAAGTGTCTGGGCTTTCCAGATTACTTTTCTGAATCCTCTCCTAGACATATCAAAATCTGTTTAATAACTTCCAGGTACACGATTACTTGTTTAATTATGGTTTTTTAACATTAGAAGGGGATTGTTAACAAGACTATGAGGGAACACATTGCTTTTTAATCATCTTGATCCACTTACAGTTTTAATCTTTTCTAAATTAATAGATTAATTGTGAATAAAATTTTAAATCATAAAGCAGGGAAATATGAATATAGGAACTTCGTGCTGTAATGGTATTCTTTGTAAATGTTCTTTTTTCTCTAATATGTATATCCCTCTGTGCTTTATCTACATCTTCCATGAGACTAAATATTGAAATAACCTACAATTTTGCTTTTTGAGCACACTATAGATTTTTACGCTCTCATACACTGAAATTAAAAGAATGGAAGCTAAGTTCATATCTTAAGTATGTGGTCTTAGATTAAGTGATTCACCTGCTGCTATTCAGAGGTGATCCTTCAACTTGAATGCCAAGACTGCTACTTTTCATCCTGCTTTTCAGTAGAGTAGATAGTTTAGCTGTTTATGTCAATAAGGTGTTTATTTAATAAAAAGAAATACAGAGAGCTTATGATGGGTTGACCCTGGCTGTATGCCAGGTGCCCACTAGAGCTGCTCTATCACTCCTCTTAGCTGTACAGAGGAGAGAAAATAGTAAGAAAGGCGTGTTAGGTCAGGATAAGGACAGGGGAGATCATTCATCAATTTCTGTTATAGGCAAAATAGACTCAACTTGGTGAAATCAGTTTATTACCAATCAAATCAAAGTAGGATAATGAGAAAATTAAATCTTAAAAACACCTTCCCTCACCCCTCCCGTTTTCCTGGGCTCAACTTTGCCCACAAATTCTTTACCTCCTCTCTACCAGCAGTACAGGGAAACAGGGAATGGTGGTTGTGGTCATTTCATCACACATTGTCTCTGCTGCTCCTTCCTCCTTAAGGGGAGGACTCCTCACACATTTCCTCTGCTCCAGCGTCGGGTTGCTCTCACATGATACTGTCCTCCATGAACTTCTCTAGCGTGAGTCCTTCCCATGGGCTGCAGTTCTTCACGAACTGCTCAGTGTGGGTCCCTTCCATGGGGTGCAGTCCTTCAGGAACAGGCTGCTCCAGCATGGGTCCCTTCTGTGGGTGCAGTCCTGAAGGAACAGACTGCTCCAGTGTGGGTCCCCCACGGAGTCACAAGTCCTGCAGCAAACCTGCTCCAGTGTGGGCTCTTCTTTCCATGGAGCCACAGATCCTGCCAGAAGCCTGCTCCAGTGCAGGCTTCCCACAGGGTCACAGCCTCTTTCAGGCAGCCCCTGCTCCAGTGTAGGGTCCTCCATGGGCTGCGGGTGGAATCTGCTCCACCGTGGACCTCTATGGGCTGTAAGGCACAGCCTACTTCACCATGGTTTGCACTGGGGCTGCAGAGGAATCTCTGCCTCCAGCACCTGAAGCACCTCTTGCACCTCCTTCTTCACTGACCTTGGTGTCTGCAGAGCTCTTTCACATTATCTCACTCTCTCTCTCTGCAATTGCTCCTGCACAGTAACTTTTCCCCCTTAAGCATGTTACCTCAGAGGTGCCACTACAGTCACTGACAGGCTCAGCCTTGGCCACCAGCGGGTCCATCTTAGAGCCGGCCGGCACTGGCTTTGTCAGATAGGGGAGAAGCTTCTCACAGAAGCAACCCCTGTAGCCCCCCCTCCTACCAAAATCTTGTCACACAAACCCAATACAGTATTTTTTCAGTGTTATTATGCTCATGTTGTTACCTTTGATTATACCTATATGCGTACTATGATAGGAAGGACTTGCTTTGTTCACTTGTGGTCTCTCATCTATGGTTTTGAATTTGGGTCTGCTGAACACTGACATGCGGACTGGTTCTGACAAGGTGTTGGGTGTACAGTCTTTGTCAATGACCCAATTCCATCGTAGAATAACTAACAAGTGTTATTTCAGATGAGACTGTTGCTTTGGACTATACCATATTGGGAAGATATTTGAAAGCAGAAGGAGATGTAGCTGTTTCCTTCAATAGGTGAAGTCATTCGAAGAATCGTTTTAAATATTTATTCTAGAGGTTACTAACTGGACTTGCTAGATCTTGTATACTATACAATAAAAATTAAAAATACTGTTTATCATACTAAATAAATGCAGTGTCGAGGCCCACCTTAATTTTCTTAAAGGTGATATATGCACCCACCTAACATATAAGCAAGTAAACATAGGCATCTTTTCAATCAGTTTTATTACTTTCATTATTTTCACTCTTTATTATAGGTAGCCTTGTTACAGAATATATTGCCCAGCTATTGTGAATAAGTTAGTGAAATTGAAACATCAGTGAGGGAGGCAATAATAATATTTCAACTCATGTTCTTCATCTTTTCCTGTAAATGTATTTTGTTTTAATCAATTAGTATATTTTACTAATTTTATTTAGTATTTTTTTAACATTTAGATGATGACTGTTTGTGTTCTTGTCTGTAAACAGTAGTGTTGCTGCATCTACTATTGACAGATGAATAGTTTGATAGACAGTTTTTCTGTTAGCTTCCACAGATAGAAAATAGCCCAGCTTGATAGGAGATAAAATTTGATGTCTTGATTTTTTTATTAGGTTAATTTGAAAAATCTGTGAGTTTCCAGTAATTCTTAATAATGTCATTAGTTTAATTGAATTTAAGGTCATGGTAGTAAATAAGATGAATGCCAGGTATTACCTGTCCTCACCTACTGTCTTTCAATAATTTTACTGTTTGCCACAGCTGGCCCAGGTATTTAAACTTGAGACTAGGTATGAAAGTCATCCTTTCTGAGGTCATTGCATTTACCTTTGTGCTTCTGATGGGGAGCCAAGGTCTCAGTCCATCATTGCCTGCAGTCTACAGTGTAGAGTTTGCAGAATGGGGTGCCAATAACTTTCTTCTCATGCGTTTCAAAGGAAAGGCTGAATATTGCACCTGAAATTTCACATCTCTAGTATAATCTACCTGTGCTTAGATGAAATCAGCTGTACTAGAATCTTCCCAAGCTGTGAAAGCAGGAATATGACTTGCCAAATGAGACTGCCTGGAGCATAGGTTATAAAGAAAATACAGTTACTATATCATGTGGTAGAAATCCTGTGTAAACTCCCAAACTGTGATACCTCCACATTCTCCAGAAAATCCAGGGACTATTAAGAGTGGCTAATTTATGACAGGAGTCTGTATCCCAAAATGGTATGCCTGTAAGCAGAGTTGTGTAATGACTTGCCTCTGGTTCTCCCACACGACACCTATTCATCTGACTCGTTTCTAGTGGCATCAGTTTGGATGAAGTGGGTTTAGTATTCTTTCCTTTCTGTCCTCATCATATGTTAGGAGAAAAAAAAAAGTTGAAAAGGGAGAAGAGAAAAATAGCTTCTCCTTTCTCTCCAAAAAACTTACAAAAAGAAAAGGCAGTTAAGCTGGAAGCTAAGGAAGCACTTTAGAGGGCTGCCACAGCTATAGCTCGTGGAAACTTCCTTTCCATCTCCACCATCTGTCTGTGTCTCTTGTGCCCTGAGTTTACCTTGCCCCCAGCCTGATTAGGGGAACCCTTCTTGGCTTTGTGGCATACAGGCTTTAGTGGCCATAACTTCATCAATATGAATGAATGAATATGAATAATTAGTAATGTAGCAGCAGAGCAATTCACTGTGTTAAAATATGCACGAATGGTTGATTTTATGCTTTAGCAGTGAGTGCATGTTTATGAAAATCCTTTTTTGTATTCCCAACCTGTATTACCAGTGCAGTCAAAAGAGTTTCTGAAATCCATGCTTACTCTTTGTGCTTTGATTTTCTACCTGAAGGAATGAAGTAAGGAAGTGGAGATCATCTCACATGTTCTGTGCTTCTAAATATATTGTTAGAATATTGCTAATGCTTCTCCCTGAGGATTTTCTAAGTCCATACTAAGAAATATTTAGTAAATATTCTGATATAATAACAAATTTCTTAATGAATCACCCAACTCATTTTAAACTGCTTACTAACAATGAGATGTGATGGGCAGCCAGCAGATGTAGTAGGAGGAGTAATAACAACAACAATAATAATAATCTATAATAGATTAGTAATAATTTATCCCTTTAATATAAATGAGCAGTGGAAATGAAATATGTATTTGTGTAATTATTCTGTAATTTATTCTTTTTTTTAATCAAGTAGAAATTCTCATATTTTGGAATTTTGAAGCCTATTATCTACAGAAGCTGTTGTTTTTGTGAATATCTGTAGTTTTTTTAATGAGTAGCATTGCATGACTGTTGGCTGAAGGTTGTGATGCTTAAACATTGTAATGTTGAAACACAAACTATTGACACATAATGTTTACTTATTTATGTATTTAGAAGAATGAAATAAGCTAGGTGGTATTTATAACTTCTCAGTGCACATCATAACTGAATTTTAAATGTTGGGACTTCACAAATATAATAAATATGTATAGACATGAAAGCACCCTTAAGAACATCTTCCAGTCAGACAGTGTATGCTGTGAACACCAATTCTGTGCTCCCGTATTAGTTTTTTTAAGTCTTCACAAGGGACTTGTATATTTGAGGGGAAAATCAGGCAATGCTGTAAAATGTAATTAATCTTCAATTTTTTTACATAGCATTATTACACAGACTTACTGTCTCTACAGTGTGCTAATTACAGACCAAACAGTATCATCACCATTGGAAATACAGTATCTTCATGTTTTGGTGTGCAACCTTTTTTTTTCTGCTTCTTAGTAATGGAAAACTGCTAGAAAAGTTTTGTCATGAAATTAATTATATTTTCAATAGAAATCATAATTCTGTCTGGTTTAGTGTTGGCTGACTTTCGTTGTGTATCTATATTTTAGCTGCACTGCAGACAAACTGATGTGTTCTAGGCAGGGCGTGGTATAGAGGAGATGTAGGAATGGGCTGAAGTATCCTTTATATTTGCCTTTGTATCTAGGGGAGTTGAAAATAGGCAAGAATGGAGAGAAATTTTGTATGGCAGTGCACAGAATTTTGCAAGTGTAATGTGAGCCCTGCAGCAATCCGATGCATTTTAGTTACTGGTAAGTTTGTTAATTCTGTTTGAAAATGTGTTCATCTTAGAAGACAGTCTTCTAATCAATATTATTTTCCATGTGTCAACAGCAACCATTTTAAAGGCATAATTTTGGCAATCTGGCTCTGCTGATAAAAAGTATTATATTTAATTCAGGTTTAATTTGTTTTCAGCTGCCAAGATGACTACAGAAATTGAATATCCTTAGAAATATGTTAAAAGTTCTGGATACAGTCTTCTAAATTAGGTAGTGAGTTCTCTAGAAGACTAAAGTCTTAGAATGCAACATTGAGGAGAAAATATCCATTATTTGAGTGTGGATTTTTATACACACATGTTTAGATGTTTGCTTGAGGTCAGTCTAAACATGCGGGGAAAGAGAAGTTTTGAAGAGGCTAGGAAAGCTTCTCTGAGAATTGTTAACTGTTGGGTATTTTCAGGCAAATTGAATTCTGTCTAGCATGAAGTAAATAAGAGGGAGAACATTACATATAAAAACAGTCTTTAGTGCAACAGCTGTTATTTAGTGCAGTTTCATTTCTTCTTTCCTCCTCCAAAAAAGAAGCTTCACCTGAAACAAGTGTAAGCAAGATTTCTGGAAAAAAAATCAGATTAAGCATGTAATCTGTTTTCTGCCTATCTCTGATCATCATCTTTAGGTAGTAATAGTTTCAGTACTGTACGAGCAGTGAAAATTTAAAAACACTTCCATTTTGACTTTACAGTTCTTCTACGAGTTAAAATATTGACGATCTTTTTATTACTTCACATCCTGCAAATTGCAAGACAAACTGCTAATTACATTTAATTATAATGCCAGTTTTTATTAATACTGTGGCACTATACGGTATTAATCTCAAACTGCATTGTACCTCTGTGTGACTACCAGGTGGTTCTCCTTAACTGCTGCTTTTTCTGTACTTGGAACTTTTTATGTGCTTGAAGGTGTAAAGTGTAATGATGCATTCACATGTGATATCCCAAGATTTGAATTACTCTATACCGCAGTCAACTCTTTTTTTATAGTGGCAATCTTGGATAATGCAAAAGAATTAGAAGCTAAAGTTACTAATTGCAGACCTGAGCTGATGCTGCAGAGCTGGCTTGTGGTGTCTTTAAGTGTTTGGTTCAATAGATGTTAAAAGCCATTTTGGACTTGGGAAAAGACATAGCTCATTCACAAAGGTATTGGCTGAATTACTACATTTTCCTGGAACTAGAAATATTGGCATCACTTTGCAGTGACAATTAAGGTAGCTCTGTGCAGAGCTAATGCAGTCAGGCAGGATTAATTAGTTCAGCCATACCCCACATAAAGATGGTCAATGTCTAAAAAGTGATATTTGGGCTCTGTCGGCATCTGAATTAATAAACTTCCTTAATTCAGTCTTTCTTGCGTAGAACCAGTTTGTATGTTTCCGTCTGTGGCACAGCTAAATATTAACTGTCCACTGATTATTTCTAAGGTGACTGCTGTGTTTTATGTGTACTTAAAAGGAATGAGACCTAAATCCTGACCTTTAGTGTTAGGGTGTGAGTGTTTCTTATAAGTTGTATTTGGACTCCTGTCAGAATGTGTAACAGTTGTGTAAAGATTGTATTAATATGAGGTAAGAATAACTGCAGCCCATGAGTTTACATCGAAGTTCATAGAATGGACAAATAAACTGCAAAACAAAGAAATGGACTTTTGATAGATCACTTACAGGTGTGGAAGTACATTTTGATCTTATGTCTAGTGCCATATTTCTGGTGCAACAATCTTTTAAATGCATTTTAAGAATATTTTTCATTTTTCGATATAATATTTATAGTATTTATAGTTGTAATTTAGGTCCTAATCCTACAAGGATGTATACTGTTTCTAAACTTCATGCATAATTAGTTATCCTCTTAAGTCATAAAGTTATTCATAAAGGATGATGGTAAGCACCATCTATTTGGAATTTCCTTTGACCTACTAAATTTAAACCAAAAAAAGTCTCAAAAATAAGACTCCAATCCTTTAGATGAGCTTCTTATGGATTGTCATGTAGTAAAAATGATGAGTATCTTATTTTAGATGACAAGTACAATAGAAACTTTCAGTCAGGGTAAGAAAAGATGCATATAACTTGATTTGAAATTGATGTGACAGCTTGACAGGCTGTTTTGATAAAAGCTTTGGAGTACTGTAAATGGATATTATTTGTGTTCTTTCATTACTGACACTGTGGAGCATTCTGTATGTGATTTTAGACTGATTATTGAAACGATTCAACAATGAAGGAAGAGAAGGCACTATTTCATGTTCACAGCATGTACTTTGCCTACACTGTGTACTTTTTGCATGGCAGCCTTGCTCACCAGAAGGAATAAATACTGTTTTCCTCAGCACATCAGTTATTTTTTGGTGCTGTAATGAATTTAACCAATCTCATCATATATTTTGAAGTCAAAAGATTATATTTGGTGAGCAAGCAAACCTTTAGCTGACTAGATACTTAACATAAAGGTGAAATTTATAAAATGCAGATTGGCTATTTCCTTTAATTCACTTTTTCATAGCTGCATAAGCCACAGTTTTCACCCTTGCCTGTGCCCACCACCTGTGCGAGAACTTTCCTGGTTGCAGATACTTATCTGTACAGCTAGGAACTGATATACCTATTTCATTTTTAGAAAAAGAGTAATGACTTCATGTATGCATTGTATATGCAGTAGAGTGCATTCTGTCATCTACCTTTTAGGGATATTCTAAAAGTAATTTTAAATATTTTTTTTTTTAATGTCTCCCTTTCCTCTGGGTTTTTCAGCACCAGATGGGTGTATTGTTTACCTCTCACCACCCAAGAGTCAATTGTGATTTTTTTGCTAATGTTGCAGTGATTGGTGTTGTTTCCACTGTTGGATTTCATAACATAATTTCACTTCCTTGATGAATCTGTTGCCTGAAGTTTTTCGGATCTATTCTGTTTCTAAATTGTAATCATTTCTGACCGCTTTTGTCCCCTCCCTGTGCTTTCTGAACACCTTGCATACAGATACTTCTGGGATGCGTTTCTGGGTGATTTCCTTGCAACCTATGGAGTCTCTCTGTGCTTTCCTAACTGGATCATAGAATCATAGAATAATTATTGTTGGAAGGGACCTTAAGATCATCTGGTTCCAACCCCCCTGCCATGGGCAGGGACACCTCCCACTAAACCATGCCACTCAAGGCTCTGTATAGCCTGGCCTTGAATACCGCCAGGGATGGAGCATTCACAACTTCCTTGGGCAACCCAT
>JANHGB010019255.1:0-33883 GCA_026283785.1 Coracopsis vasa
AGGGATGCTGGGGATGGACTATTCATTAGGGACTGTAGTGATAGGACAAGGGGTAACGGGTTAAAAGTTAAACAGGGGAAGTTTAGATTGGGCATAAGGAAGAAGTTCTTTACTGTAAGGGTGGGGAGGCACTGGAATAGGTTGCCCAAGGACGTTGTGAATGCTCCATCCCTGTCGGTTTTCAAGGCCAGGTTGGACAGAGCCTTGGGTGACATGGTGTAGTGTGAGGTGTCCCTGCCCATGTCAGGGGGTTGGAACTAGGTGATCTTAAGGTCCTTTCCAACCCTAACTATTCTATGATTCTATGATTCTAAATTGGGGTTTATTTTAAAATTACATTTGCAAATACTGAAGTCTCCACAGCCAAAAACTGCTGATGATTGAATACCTGTGAATATGAATTTTATTGATGAAAACGGCAGCATTTTAATTTATAGCATTAAGAATGTTTACTAAGATATGTGATATGAAATGTATTTGGGTCCAGTTTTTGCAGCTGTCCTTATTGAAACGGAGCTTTTGCATGCAGCTGCAAAACCCCAGTTAGCAGACCCCTGTGTAAAGTCAAAGTTCTTTTCTCTGCAGCAGCATTCTCTGTTGAGTGCAGTGTAACACATAAATATATTATTCATATTATGATAGTGTTGAATAGCCAAAAGTCCATTCACATCCAAGAGTGTTTCAGATCCTCCTGAAGGGTGGAGCTCACATGAAGGGTGAAATATGGGAAAATGGCATAACATAACATACAAGCAAAGTGTCAGTAGTGTCAAATGCAATGTATTTTCTTAATTCTCATATTTCTCCAATTCTTTAAATACAATTTTAACAAGAAAACAAAGAAAAATAGGAAGAATTAGAAAGTAAGGGAAAAAAAAGTTAAAAAAGAACAAGTTTTATAACTTCAACATGGAAAAATTTAGCATAAAATAATCAGGTTATATATATCCTAACAAACCAAGAAAATATGCTACTGGGCTTATTTTGGCAGTGAAAAATATGTCCTTAGTTCATTCAAACATATAAAGGTTTGAGCAACAGAAATCATCCCATGATATATGATAAAATAGAGAAACTTAAATAATAGAAAGAAGATAGGACAGAAGGAAGAAATTGAGGGAATAAGGGAGAGGAGACAGGGAAGGAACAGGGAATGGGAAGGAAGCAGTAAAGAAAGGATAGGAGGAACTTACAAGAGTGAGGGAGGGAAACAGATAGCCAAGTAGGGATTATTGATCCTGATAAATACTCCTTTTAGATTTTACTTCTTTGGTAGCAAAACATCTACATGGGACAAATCTTGACCAGATTCTTTAGTCATAAAACTATCCATGGCTTGCACATATTTTTCCTGTGTAAGAATGACAGGAACAAGATTTTAAAGCCTATTTCAACAGCCCAACCTATTCATTTAATTTTGGAGGTAAGCCAGTTCCGAAGACTGAGCACTATATGTAGGGATTACCTCACCCATGTTGACAAACAGCCAGCACTGTTGGTAAGAAACCACTTAACGACTCCAAAATATTTTTTAAGATGGGGAAGGAGAGTAACCTTAAAACTGAAACAAGCAATTCCTTTTCTATATTGGCAGCACACAAATGCCTTGGTTTGAATTTTGGCCATGACATTTGTAGCTCAAAAGGAGAAACTGTTGTTGCTAGGTCGATACTAAAGAAATGCGGGGGAAAAATATCCAGCATTTATCAGTTATTTCTGTACACATCTGGTTTTCCACAAGCATTCTAAGAGCTCTTTTTCAGGATCCGGGGAAAATATGTACACACAGCAGGCACTAGTATGACTGCCACACATATATATAGGAAAGCTCTTTTTGAATAGATGAAGCAATAGCACAGTTAGCAAGGATTTTACCATATCTAAAATTGTGAAATAAGAACTCAGGTTCTGTGATGGCTTTTTACTGCCCTCTCTTCAGAATTGTCATCTTTCATCTATTTTGGTGTACAAATTAGTTAGATCAAAAGTAATCCAGTTATGTCAAAAAAAAAAGATGATGGTGTATTTGTAATTGGGGAATGGGAAGAAATGAGACAGCTACAGCCCAAGAGAACATTTATTTGCCCTCAAATCTCTGATTGGTTGCATTGGAGTCGAGGTAGTCTCCAAAGAGTGATTGCTCCTGGCTTTCTGAAGCTGGTGTATCAGCTTTGCCTGGCTGGATTCTGGCCAACCATCTGTCAACAGAGCTTGCATTGTTTAGCCTAGCAAAACAAAAGCTGAGAGGGAATACAGTGACTCTGTATATAAACACTTTGGGGATAAACAAGGGAGACGAATAAGGACATTTTAATCTAAGGGACAATGCTGACATAAAACCAAATAGAAACAAACTGGACATGAATAAATTTTGGTTAGAATTTAGAAGGACTCTCATAGAAGTACAGTTCCACTAGAGCATTCCTGAAGCTGTAATAGGAGTTAAAACAAATTCAGGATTTTCAAACTTGAAGTTTACTCCATTTATGAAGAGAAATTTACTATATTGTTTCCAAAGACAAAGTAAAATGTAGGCGCTTCCTTCTAGCCTGTCCTTTCAATAAAATTGGTTACAACTGCAAGCTTAACAAAATAACGATGCCTCTGTACCAAAATATTCACCACTGATCACTACTTCCAGTCATATTGCCACTAAACAGTTGGCTTTTCAAAGCCAAATGAATGTTAGTTTCATAAGACCATTGGTTGGGTACACTTTTGAACATACACCTTCAAACTTTGTACAATCTCTTTGTTTTAGCACAAATTCTGGGGAGCAGCTGAAGCAAACTAAAATTACTTGGCGGCATATATGAATTGTGTCAGGTAAGTGGCATTCCAGTTCGCTTTGCACAATTGGTGATGCTGTCACAGGTAACTAAATACCACCTTTAATGCAGATTGTGTGGGATTTTAGAGGCACTTCTATGACATATGACCAAGAAATATATGCAACATGATCCAAAATACTGACTATGAGGGACTGAAGGGAATATGTACATTCCATTAACTTTCTAGGTAAATCCTAATTCAACTACATGAAACCTTGATCTAACTTAGTAGGTAAATCCATGCTTGGATAAATCTGTAATTAAGACAGAACTCCAGTACTATCTTCACAGAAGTTGGTTTCAGCAAGGCTGCTGGCAGACTCCCATTGCAGAACTGACTGAATGCATCTATTAGTTTTGTGCTGTAACAGTAGTGTTGCTGTGGTAAAGTTTGTTGCTGATTCTAGGATTTGTCAGGCACAGTTTGCCCTTAGTGAATGTCTGAAATTAGTGATGAACGTCTGAAACAGTTCAAAGATTTGGGGTGCTGTGATATATGCAAAGAAGGTACATATGTGTCCAGAGAGGGTCTGAGGAAGTCAGATGTACATAATTAACTTATTTGAGATAAGTTTGTGTGATTATTCACATAGAAATCTTTTCCATGCATGAGCTGCATATGAGAAATTCTTTCATATCTTTTTTATTTACTCAGTATGGAGGTATGAAAGATCTGAAGACTTGCAGCTTTCACGAAATTGAAAACTAAATTGTTCTTCATTTGTTTAAACACTGTTCTATACCAATCCTTTGCAATCTCTTGTTCTGATACTGAAAAGACATTTCTGTAGGAAAACCTTGCAGCTGACTAGATTTCTTCTCTTATTTTACCTACTGTGACAGTCGTCTAGTAAATTTGCGTTTCATGTATGTATAATACTATTCTTGAAGGAGACAGCAACCACCAGTTAGATAGTGATGCAGACAGCACTGAATGTAGAAAAAAAAATGGTGGCCAGCATTTCCTGGGCCAACCTTACCTCTTAACAGAAAACTGTAATGGCTCTTCAGAATTTAGGTTTAAGCCAGTATCAGATATACGCTAGAAAAGTCTTCGTCTGCTGTACTACTAGTAACTACTTTTTCAGCTAGTGGCCAAAAGTTACATTGCCAACACCATTTAGAACTGCTAGAATAAAAAAGATGAATTAAAGTTTGACCAAAATATTTTCAGATATGAGTAATTCAAACCAGCATGAGTGTTTCTTATCACACTTAAAACATTTGCTGTTGATCTTCATTGGTGAGTTATGAAAATACTCTAATTAAGCATGGTCGACCTCATAGGAGCTAAGAGTTGGAAGCTAGATTCTGCAATGTCTTCATACCTGAACATCAGAGAACTTGAATCTACCTATAGGTTTCCCATTTGGAAATGCAAGGGAAATCACTTTTTGCTGTATTAATTCACATGCAGCTATTGGAACTCATTATTAAAAGTTAAAATACCAGGTAGAAAACAGGTGCTTAATGGAGCTAAAGGTGCTGTGTGGAGTCAGTTGAAAATATCTGACATTTCAAAGTGACTGATGAAAAGGTCAAAGTAATCTTTAGCACTGTCATGTGAATCCCACTTTTACCTATCTGTGAATCTCACAAAAATGGTCTTATTTTCCTGTGGTGGTGAGATGCTGCTGACAGTCAAACCTTTGCAGAACATGCTCATTGTTAATGAACACTAATTTTTTTGCTTGCACAGTTATTAGGGAATGGAAAAAAAAATGCAGACACTGCATAAAGTGTAGTAAACGTCTTTACTTTTTTTTTCCAGAAATTCTGTATTATAAAATAATCCAGACACAGCAGTGAGAACATGTGGCTCTCACTAAGAATGTTTACCAACACCACTCTCAGGGACCTGGGGGGACTGGGGATCCCTCACCCTGCCCATGGCTCAGGACCTCATGTCAGCCCCTTGGGGCTCCACCTACCCTGCCTACAGCCCAGAGCCGCAAGTCATGCCCCCAGAGACATCAGCCCCTGCCCCAGAGATGCCACAGCAGGGCCAGTGCTCCATCTCCCAAAAGCCCTTCCCTGCCATGGATCCTATCAAGCTGGGCCAATCCACAGGCCTGTGTTCCAGCCCGGCCTCAAGCACATCGTCACCCCCATAGTCTTGCTCAGCCATCCCAGGGCCCTGTCCTGATGTCCTGGCTGGACCTTGGACCCAGCCCATCACCATGATACTGTCTTGTGCTATGAGACGTTGATTGGACCTGGCCATGATCTCTGGGTCTGCTCCCTCGCTTAGCTGTGCAGCTGAGCCCTGGCTTTGAGCCCCTGCCTGGATGGCACAGGGACTCCTGGGGTTCCTGCTCCCCGTCCATGCTCTGGCTGCTCCCTGACAGCCATGTCCCCTCCCTAGCCAAAGCTATGTAAGAAAATCCATAAAATTTGCTGCTTGGCAGCTCTTTTACAACAGAAGAGATATTTTATATGGTCATTAAATAGTTAAGATAGTTTTCATTCTACATTCGGTTTAAACCATATGTACAAGCTATATACACACAGGAAACTGGAAGGGACAAATGCTGTTGCTCAGCAACAAGAAACTGGCAAAAGCTCAAATACTCCACATTTTCAGCAGACAATGGCTCTCGGAGCTCAGCAATCAATAGCATTTGATGCAAAGGAAATGCCCGGTTTATCACACTTGCTGTCTAATAACACCTCAAGTGTATTTGTGGCTGACATACATAAAAAACATATCTGAACTCCAGCTGTTTGAATAATGTATTGAAAATTTCACCCTTTTTTGTTTGAAAGGCAGTTACAACAAATGAGTTTGTTATTTGTAGGTATTCAGTGAATAATTTATGGAAACAAATGCCACCCTATAGGTTATTCAAGAAATTCAGTTTAACTATTCACATGCCAGGCTATTCAAAGATTATTCAAGTCCATCATAAAATGAAAATCTGAATTATGTTTCCTTCTTTGTTCAACAGCCTCTTCCTTCAGAGTTCTTTATATATCACCTTGGATTTATGCATACACAAATAAGCCCCACATGCTGTTTCTTCTGTTACAGATGTCCTTTTCCTTTCTCTCCATTTCCATTCAGGTTTTTCCCTTCAAGTTGCCTCTTGGTGCTTCCATAATTTCTTCTCTCCCCGTAGGAACAACTAGTATCTGCTTAGAAGCCGAATTTGTATTATTGCACCCCCATATACAGCAAGCTGCTCCTCTGAGGCAGCAAGTTTCTCACTTGGTACCTGACAAGAGGCTGGCATGGCCCCACAGGCTGCTGCAGAGTTGGAGCTAGGAGCTGCTGGTCCTCAGGGAGGAGAGAAGGTAGCAGCACCAGCAGACAGGAGCCATGGATCTTATAAAAGTTCTGCTGCTGGTGCCAGGATACAGCACAGAAACACACCTTAGAGAATCTGAATTTCCTGGTGTTGAAGTACTATGGCGATGAGAGTTTATTGCCCTTCATTTTACTAATAAAAACTAAAGCATCATCTCCTTAATGCTTGTTATTCAGATACCACCAGTCGATCATGGGAAAGAGAGAGCCATTACTAGAAGTCACACTATCAATGTCTTTCACCAGGATGACCCAGTGTTTGGCACTACCTATTTTGTCCATGGAATACAGAAGGATCCTAAACAATTAACTCAGACCAGATGCCTAAATTTAAGAAAGTGAATGTTGGATGAGATTGATCCCCTCCAATTTTCAAAATTGCACTGAGAGTCCACAGGGTTTAATTATTTTTTTCCTTGCTATCAGAATTGCAGGTATGGAAAAAGACATTAGGCATGGGGTTAAGAATTATTTTAGGCATCCTCATGGAAATTTATAGTGTTGGAGAAAAAGCTTTTATTAAATGTTGCAGTGGTTAAATGTAGGTTCCTCAGCTGACCTGAGATATACTGAGATTGACAATATATGTTTATGTTTAAATGTATTGGTATATGTTTAATTTAATTTCACCCGCAAATAGTGAAAAAAAGTTATGTCAATGAAAGAAGAAACACAGGAGAGCAGGTTGGCCTTGTGAGGGTTATATTTTACCATTGTGTGTAGAATGGTCCTAACAAACATGTTAAGATTTAAAAGCCGCTTTGTTCCCTTTATCTATAAAATGTAACATTTCCAAGCCATTCAACTTTTGGTTATTTAAGTATCAATATTAGTGATATTATTATGCTATTAAAAAAAAATATATATGTGGTCTTAAATCAAGCACATTTTGGTTTGTGGATATACAGACTGCCTAAGATAAAATAATATCTTTTAGATTTTCCTACCTTAATTTGTCTGGAAAGTGCAAATTACATGAAGGATATAATCTAAGTTAGCGGTTCTCATGGCTTCATTCTTTCTAAGGCTAAACAAAAGTCTCATTTATTTGCTTTTATAATGAAAAAAAAAAATCATATGCAAGACTCAGGAAACTTTTTGCTTCCTTTCACTGAAACAAAATTATATCTGTCTTGAAAAAATATTGTTTCCCTCATGTGTCTTGAGATTTTACGTATATCACTGAAGGTATAACCTCAAAGAGGGTAGATCACAAAAAACAGCTATTAAAAAAGACAACCCTTTGAGGTTATTTTTATTTGTTTTCTGGATTGTGTGCCTCTATGGGCTTTTTAAGTCATATTTGCTAGTTTTTATCTGCTTCTATAAAGATGGGGTGCTTAATAAGGGAGACACACAGAAAACACTTGCAGCTGAAACTCTTACTTAACTACACAAATGCAGGAGAAGGTTCTAGAAAAACAGAGTGATTAAACCAGGAGATTTGGCAAAGGTATGATTTAGGGAAAGCACTCAAACATGTCCTTCAAGTAATCCTGGCTTTAGGTTTCAATGACACAGTTAGAGTTGAACATGATTTGAATCAGGATGAATTACTGAATAAAGTCAAAGTGAAGTCAAAAAAGAAACTTACAAAGCTTCTCTTAGAGCAACACAAAATTCTTACTGATATGAGGTTTTTTTCCTGCACTGTTGTTCCTATATTTTATCAGCTAAAGTTACCATTTGTATTTTCATATGAAATACTATGCATTGCATGAAAATACCTTTTAATGGATTTTTAGCTTATGGAAGTTATTTTGAAGATTTAGAAATTGAAATGATGCATTTTATTGTATTGTTTTATCTATTCTTATCTACTTTGGTTTTATGGCACTCATTAATTTAGTACCTGAGCAAGTCATAAGTTACAGGCTTTTTCTAACAGTGTCTTTGTGAACAACAGCAGTGAAATACAACAGTAATACCATCACTTAATGGTGAAAAACTGAAGCAGAAAAAAAAAAAAAGGATCAGATTCAATAAAATATTTAGGTACATCCAACAAATGTTAAATACTATAATACAAATTCTTTGATGTCAAAAAAAAAAAAAACAACAAAAAAACCTTGAATAAAGCACTTTGCTTATTGAGTTGCTGAGACACACAGTCAACAGATAGCTCCCTGGACTATTCAGAAGGCAGAAGGCAAAGACCCTAGCAGAGCAATCAGAAAGCAGAGGCATACCCTGTGGCTAGAGCCCTCCTCTCAGAAATGCTTTTGCCATATATTCGAATTCTTTTTAATGAAAAGTACAACCACTCATAGGAGTAGAGGGTAAAAATCTTTGATTACTTATTTACATGGGAGCACCCAAATCACCATGGTCCATCACGGTCATGCTGCCTATTCACCATTAAGAGAAGAATAAGTTAATTTCTGTAGAGTGCAGAGCTTCAACTGAAAAGCTGGAGGGTATTTTCACACAGTCTCTAAACAAGGAGTTAAATGACTTGCACGGAATGTATCTTAGTTTAGATTTGAATCACTTTAAGAGGAAGGGGAGAATTAACCCAAGATCTTAGCTATGTACCCAGTGCTCTGACCACTAATTTTATATATAAGAAGTGGTATGACATGCTGGTATGTCATAAAAGGTGGGGTTCACCATGACTGATTTTTAAGTACTACTAACTGTATTGATTTGTAAGGTAGTGAAAACACGTAATATTAAATTTGTCAAAAGAGATGGTTGAAAAAACTGTCACTACCAACTTCAGAAAGCCAGTGCTTATGCCTGGACTCCTATTCCTTTTCTTTCTTCTTCTATTTCATTTTTTGAGTTGCAGATATCTACTTAAGTCATAGTTTTTATAATAATTATAAAGAATCCCTGAATAAATCCCAGACCCTTTTACATTTTTAAAATAGCAATCGCAAAAACTAGATTTTCCTGGTAGTCTTGGTGAGAAGTCTGAGGGTTGGTGTCTGCTTTTTGTTGAAGGAACCAGAACTGGGATGTCCAATATTTGCTTACAAAGTTTCCTGTGATCAACAAAAGAGAATAATTAGTTTTCAGATCTACAAGAAAAGATAAGCCAGAGTTATAATTCAGGTTGATGCCCAATATTTCAGGTAAAAGTACCTCTGATTTGCCTGCTTCTCTGATGATGCAAGATACTTGCTTAATAAAGTTGATCTAGATGATCACCAGAGTAAAATGCCCATGTACCCTAAAAGATAGGATTTTTTTCAGAAGACAGTTACAGATATAACTAAGACCATAGCTATAACTGGCTAAACCAATTGACCCAGATGATTTTGATGGGCTAATCCCACAAGACAGCTCTTTTAAACCAAACACACGCTTTATTTTGTTCAGGTGTTTCTTGCTGTAGGAGACAGTGTACTAACCTTGCGGAAACAGCAACTGAAGAATGCTTTAGTCCTAGAATAACTGTCAGTTAACCTTTAGAAAGAGATTCATTTCCAGTGGTGGAAACTTCCTAGGATTTGTGGAACAATAATTTCTCATCACTTGGATCAAATTCTTTTCCTAATGCTTTCAGTGATAAATTCAGACTAACTTTGGTGGGATTATGATTTCTAATATTCTTCTGTAGGATATTGATTAACAAGCATTAGTATGCTCCAGTTATGCACATAAATATTCAGTTACTCTTCAAAAAAACTTCATATTTTTCCATCCTTATCTCCAAAGTATTTACAAGTAGTTATCTGTATTAAGGAATATTAACAACTCCAAGAGTTATAGAAAAACTATGGGAGTCATCATCAGCTTCTTTAATTCAATTTTTCATAACTTTAGTTTCCATGACAACAAAGGAGGCAATTCTGCAAATCCAGCAGCTCATTACTTGAGACAGTTTGCTATTTTCTCTAGAGAAGTGAGAAACGTTTTTTGAAGTCCCTCGTAAGAAATTCATAATTCAATGAATGAAATCTGAAGCAAAAATAATTAAAGTAAAGCCCCTCTTTGGAAACAGGGTGTATTTTATGAGGAACACTTACTGAGCCTTATATTGGTTCTTTCTCCACTCTCAACTCAGTGACTTTTTTTACGAGTATTTCTTCTGTTGGTCACAAAATCTGACATAATTTGAACTCTCACTAAGAAAGGAAAACTTGTAAGGTCAGGAAGAAAATGTTTTAAAAGACAGGATCCAGAAGAACTCTGCAGTTCTTCTGTCAGTGACTGAAAATACTGTCAATCTCAGCCATGTGTGTCCTGTTATTATGTTAGGAAATATAAGTTTTAAAAAATATAACCTTTTATTACAAAGCAAGATCCCAAGTTCTGCTATGAATTTTTTTAAAGAGTTGTTTATTCTTATGTGGTACATTTGAGGAATCCACATAAAGGAAAGCATTTTCCTGAAGAATTCCCAAATCTGGTTTGTTATGAAAATACAGACAGTAAAACAAAGTTTCTTTGTCAATGGTCTGGTTCTATCACCGGAAAAATATCCTCTTAGGAAGGATATTATTGCTGTGAAGAATATGGCATGTCTTCCACATTTTTCACTAGTTCCACATGCAGGCAAGCAAGAGAAAATAAAAACCATCGTTAACATTTGAATCATGAAATGTAAGCAGAAAATCCTATTAGATGAATCTTTTCTTGGTATTATCACCATTTAATATGCAATACCATAATACATGAATATTCAGTTTCAGAATTTGGTTCCAAACAAATTCTTCCATGGGTTTTAAAATGTCACACTAGCAGTGACCCTGATTTAATCAGATCTTGTAGGAAATTGTTATTTTCTTCACAGTCTTCATATATCACTACTGAACAGTCCTTTTCATGGCTTGAAGATAGCCTTATTATGACAATTTTGGAAATGTGGAAAGCCTGACACCTCTGTTGAGCAGTAAATGTATTGCTTTCAATGTTGCCTGCATTTTCTTGTTTGGAATAAACCAGATTAGCTGCACAGAAGTTCAGGTCCGTTAAATCTGAATTCACCCACAGTTTGTGTTTCCTGATATTGCGTGATATTCTTGGATCCTGGAAGTTTTAGCTAGATGCCAGAAAAAAGAAATTAAAAACTTTGTCAAAAAAGAGGAAGTGTCAAGTATCATGTAGTAACACTATGAAGTCTTTCAACAAAAAACACCCAGAACATTTAGTAAAGAAAAATGGCCCATGCAAATGGTAGTGGGGTTTCAAGCAAGGCAGCAGCAGAGAGATGTATGAGGGAACCAACCTTTCCTCTTTTTCAGCAATAAAAACACATAATCATAGAATCAAGTAGGTTGGAAAAGACCTTTTAAGGTCAAGTCCAACCTTTACCCCAGGACTGCCAAGTCCATCACCAAACCATGTCATTAAAGGCTTCCTCTACACTTTTTTTGAGCACTTCCAGGGACAGTGATTCCACCACTTCCCTGGGAAGCCAAAGTGTCCCTGCAAGTGATTTCAAACTTCTCAGATTATTTTCTGATGTGATGAACACATCCAGCTCTTCTTCCTTAGACTCTGTTCCCTACCATTCTCATGTATAAATAAATCCTCATAAATAAATCCTTCGACATGGATGTGACTCTGCCTACTCCTGGTGACCTGAATGGCCCCTCCTAAGAAAATTCTGCCTACTGTTTTAGGGCAAAATGCTATTTATGAAACCACAACATTATGAAAATGTTGATTTAAAAGGGATCCATCTAGAAACACTTCTAGTTAAAAGATGTAGCTAAAGATCTGATATACTGCCCTGACTATTTTCCCTCCTTCCTGAATGTCATTTGTAGCTGCTGGTTTCCAACCCTTAGCTGCTTCTGCCTTGACCTTACCATCCAGACCACAGTTTTAAATAGGATTTCTCAGTAGTAAAGACCACTTTTTGGCTTGTGATCCACACATTCACGAGGTTCCATGAACTACTTCTAGGGAACTACCAAAATACGACAAAACCAAAACAAAACAGGACTATCAATTGCCATGCAGTGATCTGTTTGTCTGGGTTTTTTTTATAAAGTGGTGTATGCCATCACTAGAAAAATTCATGTGTGTAGACCACAACTAGACACAAACCTCCTCTAATAATGCAAATGTATGCTGTAGTAGGATTGTAACACGTTTTAGAACTGATGAATATAAGCAACCTAGATGTCATTATTTTTGACTGAACTTTATGCTTCATTTTACACTAGCATGAAATTCTCCAGTGAATTTAAATCCATGAAGCAGTAAAATTAGTAGCTACATAAGTATTGAGATTCCTCTGTGGAATTTTGCAGTTTGTTTTCAGAATCGAGTTTTGTAAATGTTTTATTGACCTTGTGATTGAATGTAGAGACGTATTTATTCAGACTATACATTCGCTAGCAGTGCTAACATTTTGTCTTTCTATCAAGAAAATGTTGTTGTGATGTGCAAAGGGAATCTGGAACCTTATGATTTCTGTTAACATTGTACTTTATTGTTTCTGTAAAAGATACAAAAAAGGTTCATTCTTCTGCCTCAGAAGTGAACTGAGAGCATTAAAATTAGAAGTTGTTGGAATTCACTTCCTTTCTGAAATGCACTGAAATGCTATGTACTGCATGAATGCAGCCTGTTTTATCAAATGCTTTCCTGTATCATTGTCATATTACCAAACAAATTTGCCTTTCAAAAAGTGGCCCTGGGTGCCCATGTGAGGTGAGGCATTTCCTCCTCGACACCAGAGGGAAGGTGACTTATGTTTGTTACAGGATGTACTACTCCCTGTACACTGACACATGGTATTTCCGAGCAGAGGAAGAAGTCTCTAGCCATAGCAATTTGAGGGCGGGAGGGGGTGGACGGGTGGGATGGTATAATGAAAAATCAGTGGTTCAACATGAATTGACTGCATTTTCTTTTGAGGTCATAAAAATCTGTGTGTTCTCTATCACAGAGACAGCAAGGTCTTGACACACTGTGTTGGTGTTACATCTTCATACACTAGCAAGAAGAAATAAGATATGTTCATCTGGAGATGTGGGTTACAGTTTGAAAGTTACTGACATGTCAAATTAAGAGCTATGGTCCACCAGTTCTATCAGGTCTTGTGATCAGGTCTTTGAACTCTATCATTTCAAGAAATGAAAGACTGGAACGGGGGCAAAAAAGGTTAACAAAAGAAATAGAAGGGAGAAAACCCGACACACTGAAAACACATGGTGAAAATCCAGTTGCTGTCAATAGAACAAAATTTTACTCCAAGAATCAATTAAATGCAATGAAGTTAATAGGCTGACTCAATTATGACTAATCATCACACTTAAACATATGCCTATTTTTTAAAGTGTCTGGATAATTTTGCTACTGATACTATGTCTTTATGACAGAAATTTGATTTTCTTTTAGCAAATAAATTTCTAAAAATATCCTATGTTTTCTCATTAGAATGGTTCTAGTGAGTTTAAAAGCAATTGAATTATTTTTTGTTACCTTATTTTCTAGGAGATATCATGATTGTTATACTATGTTAGCATATAATGTGATAAAAAAGATGCTAACTCCATAGAGCACTCTACGTGGTATGAATTTTAACCTTTTTTGAAACCTACTGAGTAATGGCCTCATCTTACATTGAGATCTGTCACTCTCAGCTTCTCTCTTGATCCGTGTAACTACTTGGGGAGATTTCACTTTATTCCACATTGGAATAGAAGATTAATTACTTTATGGATCCAGGGTAAAATCAGACAGCGTAAAGTATGTAACAATGCTGAGTATGTAACATCTTCACATTTTAAATACGTACACACACACACACATTGTCTTTTTAGTGTTTCTCTCTCTCTGCAGGTCAAAACTGCAGAGATGTTAAAGACTGTAGAACATGTAATGCTACAGATAATCATAACAGATAATCCCAAACCACCTATATTGACTTTATGAAAGTACACTGGGGGAAAAACAAAATCATTGTGGCCTACTACTTACCAATCATTTGGCAGAACAATCAGAATATATATACATATATATCAGCTGAATTTAAATACATAGTATCAGCTTCAATTGCACCATAGGTGGATGAAGATGTGTATAGCATGCAGGCTGAACTGTGTTTCGTAAAGCATTTGATAAACAGTGGTGAATAACTGATATAACAGAAGAGTCTGTTATTATTTGCCCCTCTCTCTCCTGCTGCCCACTAATGGACTGATTCTGCTGGATGCTGTTCAAAGACAAAAAGACTATCTACACCACACAGAAGAGAGCCAGCATCATTCCTACCTATTAGGTTTGCCTCTTAAAATTAGCAGGTGGGTACTATCTTTCAGGGGGGAATTTACACAAAGGAGCAGACTTGGCGACTACCTTACCCTCTTCACTATTCAAACTCAGATGACCCTGTGAGCTTCACATGACAGACACTACACTGCCATGTTGGGCTGATCGTCCTCACTGTGCCTCACTCCAGGGCTGCATGAATTGCTACTTTACGTCCTCAGGTATGGCTGTAGCCTACAGATTCTAACCACAAATAAGCATAATTGAGTGGGTGTCAAAGAAATCGCGATCCCTAGAATTCAAATTCAATGGTCTACAAGGACCATATTTTCAAGAGCCATCTGAAACAAAACTTGACATTTAAAAAACATTCACTATTATAAAATGTTCCCTGTTGTACATACACTGTTGTTGTTAGAATACTGCTAGAGCTCTAGCAAACAAAATAATCCTTCAACTATAGTATTCCCCAGGAATTTTCCCATGGTATGTAAGTAATTGTACTGAGGAGTTTGTCAATCAAACTATGTAAACAAGCTCTTGGTTATGAGTTCACTTGGAAAACATCTATTTACTCTTAAAACTCCTAAGAAAAATCAAATTTGTCAGTTGCCACACTTTATGTATACTATACATTTTTTCTCAGGAAAAGAATAGTCAGGAAAGAAAATCTTCGTAAATGCATAAGGGCACCTTTTCTTGTAATTTTCTGTATTGGTTTAGTTCATTGTAAATCTACAAGATAAAAGTTTCAGAAATCAGAAACAAGGTATCTAGCTATTTTACAATCTTATACTGTAATAGCCTTATATTATTTTGCTAGAATTGAGATATCCCTGAATAGGCTGTCACGGTTTAGACCCAGATGGTAACTCAGTGCCACACAGCCGTTCGTTCACACACTGTCTTTCACCCCTCCCCAGGGCAGGATGGGGAGGAGAATTGGAAGAATGTAAACCACATGGGTTGAGATAAGAACAGTTTAATAACTAAAAATAAAGTACAATATAGTGATAATAGAAATAATATCGACAACAACAACAATAATAATATTAAACAAGAGAAGAAATGAAAGCTGAGAAAACACAAGTGATGCACAATACAATTGCTCACCACCCGCTGACCGATACCCACCCCGACTCAACCAGCGATATGGGCCTTCCAAGTAACTCCCCCAGTTTATATACTGGATATGACGTGCTGTGGTTTGGAATACCCCTTTGGCTAGTCTGGGTCAGGTGTCCTGTCTCTGCTTCCTCCTGGCTTCCCATGCCCCTCCTCCCTGACAGAGCATGAGACTTAAAAGCCCTTGATCAGAGTAAGCATTACTTAGCAGCAACTAAAACACTGGTGTGTTACCAGCATTGTTCTCAGGCTAAAGCCAAAACACAGCACTGCACCAGCTGCTAGGAAGAAAAATAACTGCTACAGATGAAACGAGGACAGAAGTGTATGCCAGGGTAGTACTGTACCTTTTGAAGTATTACAAGCTTACCACCTGCTCAGCATGAATTTTGTACATCACAAATACAATCAAGTCGTGATCACTGGAACAAAAATTTGTAATTCTGTGATGTAACTCATCATCTGTCAGGATGAAGAATAAAACCTAATATTACTGTGCTGAATGAAATGATTTCCAAAATAATTATGTAAGAATTTTAGAATAATCTTGGTACAGAAGGCAACGTTGGTTTTAAAATTTTCAGTGGAAAGGCTTCTTTTTTTTCCAGCTAGGTACCATACATTTGGAGCTCTCCAGGGTATCATAGTGGATTTTAGAAAACAGTAAAAATTACTCTTTAAAATATTCTTGTACTTCAGGATTGTTAGGTGTTACAAGCATAACACCTATTACTGTCTTTATGAGGAATATCACTGCCTCTTTTATGATGCTCATTTTTTTTAGTAATACTAAATGAGCTGAATTTATGCACATAAATTAGTACTTCTACATTTTCAATTTTATTACATATATACATCACAGAATTTTACAGAAAAATAAAAAAATCCTCTTTATGTTCAAGAGAGCAGAAAAAGAGAAGGATAATGAAATGAATATCAATAAGAAATTGTAGAAAATCAATAGAGGAAATTAAAGGATAAAAAGGAAGCTCTATAGCTAGCAGTAAGGAAAATAAAGCTAATTTAAGATCTATTTAGGACAAAAGGAATCCTAACAATGCTATTATAGGAAAAAAACTGATTAAAAAAATCATAAACAAATCTAATTTTAATAAATATTTTTCCCACTACCTGGGGAAAATGCCAAATGAGATAAACATTGCATATTTACTGTTTGAAAGATGATTACAAAGCAGATTTTTAGATAGGTAAAAAGCTTCTAGATGACTGCACTCAGAGGGTCATGGGATGCTACCTAGAGCCGGTGACAAGTGGAGTACCACAAGGGTCTGTCCTGTGACCTGTGATGTCTAACATCTTTATAGTGACCTGGATACCAAAGGGCAGATACCAATCAGGCTGCCATGAAAGTGCTGTGAGAAGGTGTGTAAAGAGACAGAAATGATGAAAGTCCCAGCCAGGGTAGGATTGTTGAGACAGCACCATTAGTAGCTCAAAGATACAACAGAGAAAACAGTAGCATGGAAAGGTTCAAAGTCCTAATGGGAAAAGAAGAAAAAAAGAGTAGGGAGGATCATCTAGCTGTGAAACACTATGTCATCAACCCACTGTCATCAGGGTTGATGTGGTGGCAGACAGCAACTTGAGGTCTGGATGACGTGTGGTGGCATCCAACCCTTCGTACTCCTGACTTACGCCAGCCTCTCAGCAAAGATCCATCATGCCAGAGGTGATGAGCACACTGATGCTTAGACTAACATCTCATTAACTCTTAGCTACCTCTTAGATGTTAACTAATAAATTTTTGCTTTGAGATTTTAAAGGTGCACATACCCTGACTGCAGAGTGTCTTTGTGCCTGGCTGAAGACGTCTGAGTGAACCAACCCAAGTAAGAGCCATAACAAAACTGTAGCAGCACAGCAGTCACTTCGGTTAACATTGGTCTCTGACTTGTCTCAACAACGGGTCAATAACTGCCAAGACTCCACTTGCTAACTGAAATTCCTCTGGAAACCTTCTCCAAGCATTTTCCAGAGAGAAGGAGCACAGAATAGGCATTTGGAGACAAAATTGCAAAGCCTGACTTTGTGGCACTTGTCCCTCCATTAAATAAAGTTGAGGCTATCTGTCAAGCCTCTAGAGGACTTGTTCAGCTTTGCTTTTTCTTCCCAAACAGTTCCACAGAGAAGAGCTTATACAAAATTGCTTTGAGATACATCAACAGAGGAATGGTCAATTGCAGATGTCACTACTATTACAGCTGAGAGACAGAGGTCTGAAAATTTGTCCAAGGCTCAGGAAAGGAGATTACGCAAAGATTAGCAAATCCCAGCACCTCACAGTACTCCATTAAAAATCACTATATATATATGAAATGGATGTCAATAGACTGCTTCTGGCCCACCACCCCCAGTCCTATCTGCAAGGTCACCAGCCCTGTTGAAGCAACTCTTCCAGCTGAACCAGTGCAGGGAGATGCAGGCACACCCTCTGTGTCATTTCAGATTGGTCCACAGTAGCAGAGGCTCACCTGTCCAAAAGCATTTGAGCTGCCTGTGACACTGCCACAGCTGGCAGCACATGTGGGAGAAAGCTGTAGAGGGAAGCAGCAGGGGAGCTGTGGAGTTGTAGTTAGCTTCTGCTACTGCTCTCAGTTTCTGTTACAGGTAGGGCTGGTACTATTAGCTGGGCTAATCAAGTTCAGATGAGAAATTGAGGGGCTGTGGATAAGCCTCTTATTTAGCATGGGATAAGTATATAAGGTGTGGAAAACAACACATTGTGCAGCCTACAATAGCTTGTGGAACAGTTGGCCTTGCTCAGCTTTGGTGCCCCTATTAAGAGGAAAAATGTTGATAAACTGGCATTTAGCCCTCAGAAGAGCCAAAACCTTACTGAAATAGATACTGCAAGACTTCAGGGTTTCCTTCTATGTAGATTAGAAAGCATAAATACATATGTAACATATATAACGAACAGTATTGTTCATGTAACCAGCATATCTAGAGCAGGATATGGCCAAAAGTGTAACTGAACAGCATAAAATTAAATATGAGATACATCTGAGCAGTTCAAAAAAGTTTTCCGTAGATTCTCTAATGCCAGAAATAATTTCAAATTATAATCAGTAGGTTTTAAGGAAGGTGTGCACAACTTCCAATAATGATCAAGTCCTACAGACTTTGTTAAGCAAGTCTACCTAGTTTTAATCTTAATGTCCCTCTTTTTCTGTTTATTAATCTATGAATAGCTGTGTCCTCATGAAATTCAGCTCCATGCCACCACCCAGTGGGCTTTTCTTCACCAAGAACAAAAAGAGCCCCTGAAAGGTGCTTGCACATATGCAGTACCAGGGAAGCACAGGTGTGCAAATTATTTCTTTCCATCCTTTCTGTGGAGTGGCTCAGATGAAAAGTAGATAGATATTTGATATCACCTTCTGAAGCTAGACAACCACAAACGTGAGATCTTCAAAAAATGTTTTAAAATTATCTTCATAATATGTTTGCTGTTGCTATAGAAACAGTCATTGAGAAACATCCAAATCCGGTTGGCACCAGGGAAAACTTAAATTTCAGAATGTTTGGTTGGGGGATTTTTGTTTGTCTCTTTTTTTTTTTTTTTTTTTTATTGTCTGTTTGCTTGTTTGTTTACTCTAAAAACCTAAAGGGAGCTTGAAGTTTTAAAATAAGTACAAACCAGATCACAACACTGGCTTTTGGTAATAAATAACTCTTTGCTTTGCAGTACTTATATTTCCCACACTTAAAGTAGGGAAAAGTATTTTCTACATTTTTTTCCCTAGTTGAGATTATTTAGCTACTTGCAATGGCATCCCTGTTTCAAACTCAAAGAAATAGCCTCAATGTATACCCTAAAAAGCTTATGATAAAATAAGTTCTGTAAATGTAAACTTCTCTGCTAAATTACATGAGTGAGTTATTTCACTAAATACATGCACTGGTTTTGTAAAACACTAGGTTGTATGAACCTGTATGATGATTATTTTTATTAAGAAACAGACAGCTGTTACCAGTTCTCTCACCTTTTTGTGCCTTTCATCCCTTTCTTTTCTGTTGATCCCCGAGCCTCATTGTCATGAGTCACTTTCCATTGAAAAAAATATAAGCCTATGAGAAAGTGCAATCTTAATATGTCAAAGAAGAAAGCACAGTTTAGGGAAACACTTTTGTCCCAACCCAGAAAGAATAAGATCTCTTCCTCCATGCTGGTTAGAGAAGTAAAAAATACACTTTTCTGATCTCCCATCACTTTAATGACCTTCCTCACATCTAATACCAAAACCGTTCCAGAATAAATCTCTCCTTTCACACACAACAGCCCTGCTACCATCTGCAAAGAACTGTTTACGATTTAATACTACAATAGAACTGAAACTAAAACATAATGAAATTAAAGGACAATGAAAAGCTTTTCTGCATGTAATTAATCCACAACTGTTAACAGATGCAAAAGTCTGCAGTCTTCAGTACAAATTAGGTTTTGGTGGAGTAAGAATAATGCCCCTGAACAGATAATAATTCAAAGAGCAAACAAATCATCATTGCTGATATTTTTTTCATAGCACACATCAAAGAATCATTTCTGTACAAAGTTTACAATATTTAGACAACACCTCTTTGGGAGACACTTACTTAATGCATCTGCAATGCAATCCAACATGTTGGCACCTATACAGCAATTATGAAAAACAAACTTTGGACACATTGATATTTTAATGTGTATTGGTTTATCAACCACTAAGCGTATCTTAATACATACTAGATTATTTAAAAAGGAACACTGTTCACCTCATTAAACCCAACTCCCATTTTCAACCTAAGGTACCAGTTTTATTTATACTACTTATAAGGGGGAAAAAAATATCCCAAAGTAAAATAAGTAGCAGGAAAAAAACCCATAAATATCAGTAGAAATTATGATACTGCATGAGTTAATGCTTTTTATACCTATAATTTCTACAGACAGAGCATTATTTGGGGAAATCAAAACAATATTAAAAAAGCTTTCACTGCATTGTCTTTGGAGAATGAAATGTATGTGCTGTATTCAAAAGCAGAGATTATATTACAGCATATTTCTCTGAGATGACAAAAACACACATTAATGATTACAGTGGAATATAAAGTACCATATATTACAGCTTTATATATCTGAGAGGAGACATCCTACCTCCAGCAGATAAATGCATCATGATCGTAAGTGCAGAATGCAGATTTTTTCAGCTAACATCAGAAAGTAAGATAGATACAAACTGAAAAAGGACAAAAAACACCAAAGCAAAAGCAACGGAACTGCACTTACAAGAAAATAAGCTTGACCTTAACTTATTTACAGGCAGGGTTGTGAGATATTTGGTGTTAGTGGACTTTTTGTACCAAGTAATGTCGTCTGATGAAGTTTGATGACCTAACATTTTCACATAACTTTAAAATATCTAGTAATGTGGATGCAGAGTTGAATACTGTGTTGCCAACTGTCAGGCATGCTGAGCAAGTTAGTTTTGTGCCATGTCTGTAAACATGCAGTAAAATTTTCTAGAAGTTTCAAATGCTCAGTATGTGTACAGATCAGCTGTAAAGCTTCCTGCCATAATTCCGATGAGTCTGGGCCAGATCAGACATACCGTGTGTGCACTGAATGCAGAGCTTGTATGTGCACAGTAAATCCTAAATGCTCTACATGCTGAGGCCACACGCATTTCCTGCCAGTGAGACAGCCATCTGTGGAGGGCAGCTACTTCCATTCTTCCCTGGATAATCCTCAACGAAAAAACAGCAGTCCTATCATCTGGGAGCAAACCCAAAACTGGAGTAGGTAGGAAACATGAATTATATCAGCCTGAAGACTGTTTTAATTATAAGCACTCGGTGTATGCAGCTCTTGGGGAAAGAAGTTTCAACAGCACCAGCCTGACTAGTTGGGAGTATACTTCTACATCCAAAACTACAACCAGCTCTTGAAACTAAGAGCAAACTTAAAAATTCATTGTTAAGTGTTCAACTTAGGATTCTATTCTAAACCAAATCTATTTATTTTGTCAAGCTTAATGCGACAATAAAAGAAATTGAACATAAATATTAAACATTAGTGATTGAATGAAACATCAAGGCCTTACCATAATCTAGCATTATCTTGCTACTGTACATGTGTCATTACCTGGGTCTCCTTAATGACGTCTAAGCCATAATGTGTAACTGATTTGAGTTGGCCGTTTACCTAAAACATATTGTCCCTTACAGTACAGTTTTAACTTTTTAAAACGTTAAATAGCTTCCCAAATTATTAGTGGAAATAATAAATTCCCAAAATTATTATTATTAATTCTGCTGGTAGCTACAGAACCACTGCTGTTATTGGTCCATTCACAAAGCTGCTGTGTAACTTGACCTACAACATGCTGATTGCTCTAACTTTTGTCTGTAGCCCTGTCATGAACTTTGTTGTTTTGTATGTAGTTTTAATTAATAGCAATTTGGATAATTATTTTCAAGTCGATTTATATATTTTCCCAAAAGAGAGACATGCAGAAGTATAGACAAAAGTTAGAGCAATCAACATGCTGTAGGTCAAGTTACACAGCAGCTTTGTGAATACACCAACTATTTTACTAAGAATTTAAACTGAACTACTTTACTTGTTTTTTTTCTTTTACATATTCCATAAAGGTTTTCTTCAGAGGGAAGTCAGCAAGCTTGCTGCATGGCTTTCAATTCATTAACTACTCCCCTCAGCAACTTCCAGAAGGTATGCATGAGTTAATAAAACTATACGGCAAATTGATATTTCAGAGCTCTGTCCTGTCCTGTCCTCACATTTTTCTTATGCTCATACTTCTTCTGCTCATGAATACATTTCAAATTGCTTCTAAACTCTTTGATTAATGACTTAAAACATTACTTTATGAAAGCAGAAATAGACACTGAGAATAACATCGTTTTTTACTTAATGTTCTTTACCTAATTCTTACTACAGGCATAATTTATCAGACTGTAAAGATTAAAAAGAAAAATCCAAGTCCACATGGCCAAAACCTTAGTATCTTAACAGTGAAAGGGTTTTTTGTTTTGTTCTTTTCCTATTAGTGGCAAAAAAAAAAAAAAATCTTTCTAGATGGGTATGCAGTGAGAAAGTCCCTGCTCTGTCAAAACCAGTTTAATGAGATGATCCATTGAAATTACTATTATGCTTCCCAAGAAGTTACTCTGCAAAAGAAGAACGGAAAGCTTCACATTCGCTTCCTCAGAACTGAAACGAGAAAATTAGTGTTTGTACCTGGTGCTTTCTTCCCCCCTTTATTTCTGATTCACAGTTTCATTGGTCTATAATCAAAGAAAATAAAAATAATAATAAAAAAATGTCTGAAGTTGCCTGCATTCACCGATCATCCAACTTGGAGAACAGAATTTCAAACTGTGCAGTCCTATCTATCCATTCCACTTCATCTTATTCAGAAGATGTACTAGAAAGAAGACATAACTACTTGAGATCTGCAGGCTTTCAGAGAATAGAAACAAGCTGCTAGAGAGGTTGAGTGTGTGACTAGGGAAAAAAAAACAAACCACCAAAAATACCATGAACAGTGTCCTGGGTTCAGCAGTAGGAGTCATTTTTCACCTTCTTAGTAACTGGCGCAGTGCTGTGTTTTTGACTTTCAGCCTGGGAACAACGCTGATAACACCGATGTTTTAGCTGTTGCTAAGTAATGTTTACTCCAGCCAAGGACTTTTTTCAGTCTCGTGCTCTGCCAATAAGGAGGGTCACAAGAAGCAGGGAGGAAGCAGAGACAGGACACCTGATCCAAACTAACCAAAGGGGTATTCCATACCACAGCACATCATGCCCAGTACATAAACTGGGGGGTTACCCGGAAGGCCTAGATCGCTGCTTGGGTCAGACTGGGTATCGGTTGGCAGGTGGTGAGCAATTGTATTGTGCATCACTTGTGTTTATTGTCTTGTTTCCTTTCCCCTTTTAGTTTTATATTCTCTCCCTTTGTTTTTCCCCTTATCATTATTATTATTGGTGGTGGTAGTAGTAGTAGTTTTGTATTATACCTTAGTTACTGGACTGTTCTTAACCTGTGGGATTTACATCCGTTTGATTCTCCTGCCCAACCCTAAGGGAGAGCGGGTAAAGTAGGGGGGAAGTGAGTGAGCAGCTGCATGGTTCTGAGTTACCGGCTGAGCCTAAACCACAAAAAACAGAAACAGGATTTAGGCTGCTCTTTTTCACATTTCAAAATCACTACATATTCATAGCAAAGTTTAATAAAAAACCAGTACAAGTTTAATATCCCATTGGACTAACTTCTCACATTTAAAATCAAAACACACAGTTGAAAGCAGCAGCTTCGCTTTTACAGGCAGCCTCCATGAACTCGTATTTGCTATTGGACTATTTCCCTAGTTGTCACATCAAAAAAAGTAATCAGGGCTTTATCTCCTTCCTTAAAAAATCCCTTCTCTTCATTCTTCACACTTTTCTCCATAAAAAGATGATGGGTCAACTGTCACAGTGCTACTTGGCAAAGGAAAGCAAAGGTTCCATTCTCTTGGCTGCCTGTATGACCTTGAGCCACAGGGCATCACCACTGCTGTGTTGCTGCCTTCCAGTGGTACCAGATTAATTTAAGTGGCTTGGCAGTGCAGAAGTGGGGGCTCATGAAGCAACTGAGACACTGGACTGCACTGGCTTCTCATGACTACTGTGCTGGGCTGCTACGTCATAGTAATCAGCAAAGGACAGTATGAGGAAATACCCCATTTTAACATCTTCCTTTTAGAACTGTTACATAAAGAATTAACTTCCAGTGGAAAAAACATCTCTCATATGAATGCCTGTGAGAAGCAAGGCTTAGCCACAACCCCTTTTTATCTCCAAATCAAATAAACCTATGAAAGAGGGAAAGTGATGGGGAAAAAATGACAGAAACTTCCCCTCCTCAAAACCAGCAATGCTGGGCCAAGACCAGGTACTTCAGTGCTTTTTTTATTATGCACTCTGCCTGATCAGGTTATCTGAAGCACTGGGGAAGGAGGCAATTTCAGTGCCTCTTCAGAAAAACTGTTTCATGTTAACTATCACCAAGAACATGGAATAAAAAGTCTAAAGATGTATCACCAAGCACAAAGTATATGTTAAGTCTAGGAGAATGACTAATAATAGCCCTCTTGAGTATAATTTATGTTCTTTGCTTTCATATGCCACACCCTATCCAACAGCACACAAAACATACTCTGAGCCTTGGCAGTTCATGAGGTATCAATTATGTTGTATTTATCATTTTACTCCTCTCAAATAAGCATAATTTTAGTAAGCACAATTGCAGGAAGTGTTACAGCTAGAAAAAAATGCTTTACACTATGCAAACTCATGTTCAAATGGTCCTAGGCTCTAAGGATTTGGAATTCAGGATATTACTTAGCTAACGGAATTTACATTTAGAAATACAGACCATTTATTTTCAAGGTACCAAATCTCAATCTCTCTCAGCACAGAATACCTATTTTCAGGACGAATATCCTCCAATGTTGGACTGATGAGATAAAACAAACCGATGGCAAAAGTCATACAGAAGTAAAGATATCATTTATTAAAAGTAATTTAATAAAGTGTCCACAGGTAACTCAAAACCTGCAATTAAGATGTGTGCAAAGGTTTATGCATTTTGTTGTATTTTCTGAAGAAGAAACTCCACTTGCAAGTTTAGATTTGGCTGTCCTCTTTTTGTTTTCTTACTCAATATTTTATAAGCTTCCATTTTCTTCTGCTTGTACAAACGCTGGGCTGCTTCTCTTTGTTGTTTCATTTTTTCTGCTTCCTAAAATTAAAGAAACAAATAAGATTAGGAAATAATTACATACATTACATAATTCATATAACTATGAAGCTATCTATAAACAAGATTTTTTGTAAAGATATTGGCAATTAGGTATTGTATTTACACTAGATACACCATTAATCTTAAAGGGTTAATCAGGATGCTCTTCCAGCACATATCGCAATCAAAACATTATATTGCCTAAAGCTTAATCAGAAGAGCCAAGTTTTCCTCAGTAAACATCCTGATGTTTGTTGCTAAAATCCATTCTACCTCCTTTCTGCAAAATGAGCTCCTTGACTTTTCTCCTTAAAGGACAAACTGGAAAAATTTCCTACTTTCTCCTCTGGAGTACAAGAAAGAAAAAAAAAAAAAAAAAAAAGGAGCAAGCCATACAGTGAGCCCCATGTAAATGTCTTGCCAATTCAGATGTGCTAGGATACTGGACACATCTGCATGGGACTGGCAGATAGGATACGGGATGTATCTGGAGCTAGAAGCTGGACAGGTCTGTGATACTACAACAGCATCATAAGAAGCATTATCTAGGGCAACCTGATCAAAACCAGACTTAGTGACCTGTCCTCTTCAAAGCAACAGACTCCTGTCTTTACTGAGAGAGAGAAGGTGGGGCAGGAGATAACCAAATTTTCAACTATACAAACTTTCCATGTTGAGGGGACAGCACATATGCAAACAAAACACTAATGGAGGCACTTAGACTACATGGATAATCACCATGGTAACATGTTCAGGTTTTTATCAAACAGTTTATGCCCCCTTTTATAGTGTTCTAATTTTAGCAAGTAATTTGGGGAAACATTTACAACAAGCAACTTAGCTAGCTTCCTTCACATATATCATGCCCTCTACCAAAATATGCAAGACCTCACAAATCAAACTGAAGGGCTGGCTGCTTCATATCATTTAGATGATTTCTTCTCATAAAGCTTATTCTTTGAAATGCAACAGCATGCTGACCACAAAGGCATATGTTTCTGCAGAATGCCCAAATAGATGATAATTTATCAATTATCCACATAAATGATAATTTATCAATTATGTTTTTGTTTTCTATGGCATAGTAGCTTCTGTGATGTACAAAAATTAGTAAGAATGCCCCATGATGTAGAACATAAAATTAACTAGAAATAACCCAAGAAAATATTTCTAAATAGAAATCTAAAAGGCTTCAGGGAAAAAAACAAAACAACAAAATTGCACAGATAACATCTCTCCATTCAGCACACTTCAGTTATTTTCCTGTAACGATGATTAATATAATTGATTCCTTTTTTTTTTTTTTACAAATCAAAGTATCACCAACTCTAACTTACCTGTAATTCACTTCCCATCTAATAATTTTACTGCTGTTCAGCGTACTATTGTAAACAACATCCATTTAAGTGACCAACCAAATGCTTACTCAAAGCAAGAACATTCATCTTCCTTAGGTGGTTGTTACTTACATTCTGATCTCTAATAAATCCTAGCTTTTTTATATAGTGTGGAGGCTAAAAGTTGTGCCTTCAAGCTTATTTCTTTTCCCAAAATACGTAACAGCAAATCCAGAGTTTGCTAACGTATGTGAGGGTAAAGTATGTGATCATCACATAGTATTCCCCATAAATGATTACTGTTATTGTGGCACTTGGCTGCTGTTTGTTTTGCCTAAATATCTTGAAAAGCCAAAAAATGCTAACACCTCTCCTCAGATAACTCATGTGCTGCTCGAAGAAAATTCCCTGCAGTCTTGCTGGGTTTTTGTTTATTCCCATTTCCTCTAAATAACCTGGTCATAAAATTAATTTGTTTTAGCATGATCTGCATCTGATATTCAAAACAGCAACTCTCAGCTGAACAACCACGTAACTCACCCAGAATCATGGACCAGTTGGCACAGAATTACTCTAGTTTTCAATCAGCTAAACTAAAGAAATAATAAGTTTTATCTAGCTATGTATTTGTATAATATTTAAACAGTAGTTACTGAAATTTAATTGGTCAGCAGTGAATTACACAACTTCTACGATGTTACGATGTGTGCCATTTTACAGTGCAACAAACAACGTACTGGCAAAGAACAAAACTATTTCAATAAGGATGCCTCAATTGAGTAACTCAACTGACTAGTCAACAATGTTAAGATACACCCTATAAAAATAAGTCCCATTAAATTAGAATGAGGGGACAAATGAGATTTTGGCCATTGATACTATTACATTTAATAGTTTTGCTGTTGGTCAAAGAACATAAAAAGGTAAAATTAAGCCTGCATTATGGTAACACCTTAAGAAATAGGATGGATATTTCGTTTTTCATCACAAGATGATGGTCTTCTTATTACTTCCCCTTCTACAATATTTAAGAAGTCTAGTATAATTCACTGGGCTACGCAGATCAAGCTCTAAGTTTTTCTTGATGTACCAACTGACATAACAAAATCCTGCTAAAGGCAATTGCAAGACAAAAATAGTAAGAACAAAACCAATGATAACTCTGAAGAACTGCACGCCTGAATATTACTGTTAAGTTGAAAAAGACTAAAAGAATACCAGTATCTGTGTTCCTCTTCTATGGCCCTATTTGGCCAGATGGACCCAAAATGGTAGAAATGGTAATCTAGTCTTTGTTTACAACCAAGAAATATATCTGTTTAAGATTTACCTCTTTCTTTCTAGCACGCTCAGCCTTTATTTTCTCATACTCTTCTTTTGCCTTCTGATTAGATGTTTTCTTCTTACATTTCCCTTCAGTCGTAACTGACCTGTAAGAAAAAGCCGTGTACTTCAGGTATGGACTATCACCAAGTACACATAACCATGTATACCATATCCACTGCAGAATCAGAGCACACTCTTCCACGATTTTGTACGTATTTGGGGAAGTTTATTAGAAATACAGGTTTCAGAAGGCCCATTCTTCCACACTGAAGGGATACCTATTTACAGCACTCTTACATGATGCCCAACACCATTACACATCATGTAATGAGCAGCTCACATGAAAACACAGCAAACTAAACTTCTTCAATGCCAAGTACATCAAAGACTGGACTACACAAAACTTTTAGGGACCCATATCCCTTATCTGCTGCATCTTCACACAGATGATGCTTCATGAAGTTTAAAGAGTGTCTAAAGATTTTCTTCCTCTATCATACAAGCTCTTCAAAGCTAGAAAAACTGAATGCACTACCTTAGAACATATTATATCTTTATTGTTCTGACATATGGATGCATCTGCAGAGATACGAGGACAGCCGGCTGTTAGCAGACTGCCTGCCAGAGAAATTAGGCTAACATGACAAAGAGAAAATGCCTCCTTGCAATGCTTTTCTAAAAGTTTCTTCCTGAAGGAGATGGCATTATTATTGTCCTTAATGTTCTGAAATTAGGAACTAAAATTACATTCCCTCCAAATTTCAGTATTAAAAAATTGCCCAGGTATCTTTCACCAAAGAAAACAGTTCAAGAAAACCAGTTTTGTTTGTCTGGCATTTACTGACACACTACTTTGAGTGGATTTTTCTTGTTACTTAGACCCACATTATTTTTTCTTCTGGTTCACAACACAGCCATTACATAAACAGTGTGGTAGCAAAGACATTTCACACTTGAAAAGTACATGCCTTGTTAGATATTTAAGAACTGCTCACAAAGTAAGTTTTTGATGAGTCTATTACACTAAAAAATCTGAGAAGTTGCCATCGCCATCTAGGAGATTTCAGACAATCAAAAAGAGAAGAGAAGGTATTTGTTCATACTTTCATTTAGAAGTACCACTCTTTCGGAGGAAAAGGAAAAAAAAAATAATCTTTGCCTTAGTCTCGTCTCCATCTTGTGGCAATACTGTGTAATGACATTTCATCGTCTCAAGTACCAACCCACTTAAAGTAACAGTATGCGCTAAAAATAGAAATACCTAACCAAAGTCATACTTTATATTCCCATAGAACACTGAAGTCTATCTAAGTCTCTACACATCACACCACCTCAACGATTAGCAGTCACATGCATGAAGAAATATTAATTCTGGTTTACAACCACAATGACCATAGTTTAAGCAAAATTAAGCCCCCTCTGGTTTAAAGAAAAACATCAGGCCTATTTCAGACACCCCCACGAATTAACTGCCTATTCCAGACAAAAACTCTACCTTTCTCCCCCTGGTGGGCTTAGATCTGACTGCCTTTATCCACTCTCCTGACTGTTCTTCTCAGGAAAGTTTAGATATAGATACACCTTGGAATTCAAAGACATAGGACACTCCTTGTACTGAAGACGAAAACGCATTAACTCAGTTACAGTACTTGAATGTTGTTTTAAAACACTGCCAAGACAATGTCAGACCTGAGTGACTACATTTTTCATTTTACTGATGCACCTAACCAACATTTCAGGGGGAATTACTGTCACACAGGGAAAAAAAAGGTTCAAGTTGTCTGACATTTGTTAGATCACAAGTGAGAAGCTCCATTTGACTTTTCTCAGTTTTTATAAGTAAATTAAAAACCTGGTGAAGTGTTTGTTTTGGTAATTATTTTTTTTTCTGTTTACATGCATAAGCAAACCTTTCATCAATGATGGTCAAATCTTGATGAACTTACTCATTATAAGTCATATACCAGATGCTGTTAATCTGCTATGCCTGTAGGATACCTTGCCTGAACTCTGATTTCTTTAAAAGTCCTTACCTTTCTAGTTAGTTGAATCACCAGGGAATACTTAGCATTTAGGAAGTTTGCTGCTGAGAACTTGACATAATGCTGGAGCAAGCATTTTGCTGTGCAGTGTATGATGCTTCCTTTAGGTGAACATTAGTTAACTTACTCATTATAAGTCATATACAAGATTGTTTTGTTGTCACTCTGGGTCCTATATATGGATACTTTTTTCAGCCATATAAATATCTATAGGTTATATTTACAAATACGAATTCTATCTTGCTCTGAAAAAAAAGTGTTGCAAGTTAATTTTATCTGTTTGTTTCTAGGAGTTTGAGATAGATAAACTTGCTTCATAACCTTTCTAACTCACTGGAACTGAACCTGACACTATTCTGTTGAAACCTCCTCTTGAATGCATGAAAACTTAATTCAGAGTTTTCAACTTTTTTTTGTTATAGCAATCAAGATCGTTTAGATGACAAAATTATCTCTGCTGATGCTCTTCACAAAAGCAGAAGCACAATTAGTACTACTTTGTTCGAGTTAGTCCAGGCATCATGTGATGCATGAAGCAGCTGTGCTGGGTCAGGGTCTTTGTTGAAGAAAGATGGGAACAATGGAAGAACATTAGGTTGCAAGAAACCTACTCTGCTTTCCAAATATAAATCCTGAACCATAGTGTAGTTTAACAACTTTTCTTGAGTAAATTGGCAGTGATATACTACTGAATTGCCTGCCTGTATGCAGGCTTATATCTATAGATGTTAAGCTTTTCTCCACTGAAAAATATGAAAAATTGGGAAAATACTTACAAACATGTGGGCTAAGCTTTGCCACTTCTCACCAAATCATCAACGATTCCTTGAGTATTTGTTTCTTGTGGGATACAAACTGTTTAAGGAATGCCAGAAATAACAATATCTGACAAGAGCTCTTGAAGTGCAGAATCTGAAGGATGCTTTCCTGCCATTCAGAGTGATTGAACTTGATGTAAGATCTTAGAAAATTCAGCAGGCAACTTGTTTTGAGTCTCAACAACCGTATCTGGCAGGAACAAGCCCACTGTCCAGATTGTATGCTGTTAATCTGCTGTGCCTGTAGGATACCTTGCCTAAACTGTGATTTCTTTAAAAGTCCTTACCTTTCTAGTTAGTTGAATCACCAGGGAATACTTAGCATTTAGGAAGTTTGCTGCTGAGAACTTGACATAATGCTGGAGCAAGCATTTTTATGATGCTTCCTTTAGGTTAACATTAGTTAAATAGCTATAAGCCTGTATGAAAAATTCCAGGTAGCTTAGGTTTGGAGAAAAACGGTGGGGTTTTGTGCCTAAGATCCTCTTTTTATTTTAAATAGACATGACAGTGCAGAGACAAATGTGGCATTGACTTCAGGAGAACTTTTCTTACAGATACCCACTGAGCATTTGGCCTCAACAACAAAATCCGAGTCAACACACACTTACCCTCACGCCCATGGCACTCTGGTGTGCAGAGCTCTTGCTTTCAGAGGCAAGAAATGGACACCTCTGGGAATCAGGCTCTAAGCCAGTAAAGGTTAATCGTGTCTTACTCCTTTAATTATTGAAATACAGCCCAGCTGTGTGTCTGCAGGACCCATTCCAAAGTAGTGCAGGAAATTATGAAATGGACCATGTAAATCCTCTGTGCTGGAGTTTGCATGCCCCTGCTAATTTCAGTGTCTATGAAACCTCTAGCATTTCCTCTGCTTTTTTCAGGATCTGTGCAGGCACTGGTGAATTACAGATGGAGACTAGATAGTATGGCAAGCTAGAATGTAATAAAACTAGAATTAATGCACTTGATTACAAGGGTATAGTGAAGGCTGGTTTGACATCTTTTGTATGTCTTCATGATAGGTTGAATCCTGGAAAATATATTTTTTCTCAAAAGCAAGTTGTTAGTCTCCTGCTAGTGTCCATTCAGCTCTATGGCTGATATTATGTTGAAAGCCAATAAAGATGATCATATGGTCCTCTTTGGCCTTTGTAATCTGAATTGCTAAAGTGTCTTTTGTAGCAAGTGGTTCTAGTATTAAAACACTTCTAATTATTTATAATTATCTTCTCAGGCGGACAATATTTGGTTATGTGTGGACCCATGAAACAAAACTATTGCCTGATGGGTCCAGCCTGATGCTGCAATATCCCTCTCTCAGTGCCTTTCAGGGTTGCTATCGAGGGCAGACAGAAGGAAACCCGTGGGCTGTTTTTCCTACAGCTGCCCAGCTTGGATCCCTGTGCCAAAATGCTTGTAGGACAGAAGCTCTTTTTACTGAAGGAAAGCACATGGTATTAATGAGATGTGCAGTAATGCATTTTCAATTCCAGTGCTATCCCAGAGGGAAGTGCTTCAAGGATTAATGGAGAGCAAAACACTAGTTATCTTGTTAAAATTTCATTTACAGTATTTCTTATCAGGAATTACGAATATGAGGGTTATTTATGTTTCTAAGATGTGTGATATTTCATTCTGTGGAGTGGTTGTACTTGTAACATTTGCCTGCTGAGGTAACAAACAAAGGCTAACAAAGAGGAGAAAGCTTCTTGATTTAATGCTTGGGACTCAAGGATTGGGTAAGGTTGAAAGGCAAGAAAGGGTGTTCCTTTAGTTGAAAGGAAAGCACTAGTTAGTTTGTTTGAGATAACCCTGCACTTCTTGAGTACTCCAGAATGGTTCTACAAGTTAAATAGGTCAGCCAGGACAATAAAAGAAGCACAATGCTGAGCTGCCTCTCATTTTCCATGTTATTTTCATGGGCAATCTCATATGCCGTGTAGTACCAGTTAAGAGAACATCTCAAAGTATGCCCCAAAGCCGTAACAGATCAGCAGAGGACTATTGTCCACTGAACTTTGCTGCTGGCCTCAGTCTGCAGTTTGTCAGAGGAAAGTATACAAGATGATTTTTTTTGTAATTGAATGTTTTAACTAAAACTTTTCAACTTGACTCATTTTGAAGTATGCTACTACTAGATAAGGACTGCAGGATGCTCTAAGTATTCACCAGTTTTCTTTAAACTATGTTCAAAGAAGAAATCAGTCAAAAATCAACATTTTCATGCACATGGAAACAGTTTTATTCCATGAGAAGACGCAGAGGCCCAAGGGCATTCTCAGTAACAGGAAAATTATTTGCAGTCGGTCAGACAAGCTGTCTGACTCAGGTAATCTAAAGTTCATCGGGTCATTTGGTTGAAACTGAAGTCCAAGATGAGACACTCTGATCAGATGAAATGAATTGTAATGATATTGTATGCGTGGGACTATATGTGGTTTTTTGTGTATGTGAGAATCTGAGATTATTTACTGTATGTGTGTTAAGGTGTCTGCAAAGCTTTTGGACAGCAGCAAAGCAAACTCAAGAACAAAGCAGACATTTCATTCATCAATTTACTTTAAGGAAAAAAAAAGACAAACTGTTTCAGGAAAGAAGACACAGATGTTCTACATTAAAAACCAAGGGAATTGGAAGAAATGTTCTTTTAGCAGATGGACCAGTATCAAAATACCTAGCAGACTGGTATCCAAATACCTAATGGTAACAAAGTCACCAAATACCTTTCCTGAAAGAGGATGAGAGATGTATTTAGTATTTGCACTAGTGGTCACCAGTGGCTGTCCAAATGTTTTCTCTTTAGCAGGGCTGAGAGAGGAAAGACTTGTCTTGCCTTTGCTTCACTCTGGGAGTAGAAGGAGGAGAATTTTTCAATTATTTTTATACAGTACATGTAAACTGCATTTCCGCAGTAGAATCCCACTGGAATCCCAAATTCTTTGCCAGCACAAGGTAGTAGATAATCCCTGTCTAGAAATTTTACTTCTAAATAATAATTAAAAGCAAAGGAGGGGAAGGATCTCTGTCCCAGTTGCTGTTCTCTGACTAATTCTCTTGAGTTCTCACTGATTAGCTGGTGCCTTCACCTACTTCGTGCATGTGGTGAGACAAAG